>JAVJIF010009873.1:0-149232 GCA_038442645.1 Agave tequilana
CTGCGCAGAGAGGGAGAGAGATCGACAACATTTAATAAAAAAACCAAAGAGAGATCAAGTGAGAGATTGAGAGAGATGTACCTTAGCCTTAGGCTTAGAGCTTCCTGTCGCCGCCGACGAGAACTGTGACGACTGTGTTTTTGTCTTCGTCGACGAGAACTGCGACGACTGCGTTTGTCTTCGTCTTCTAGGCTCCCAGCACCAGCAACGGCGGCGGAATTAGGCAGAGGGGAAGACAGAGAGCGATTGAAAGAATGAGGGGAGAAGAAACCTAGGGTTGTTATTTGGGTTTAATAGGTTGGGTTTCGGTGGGTTTCGGGTTGTTTTGACCCGACACAAAGAAGGAAAACCCCTCTTAATATCGGCCGACACAGTGTCGGCCGATTTTCAAAATCGTCGAAATGTCGGCCGATTTTCAGCAGTGTCGACATTCGAAACTGGGAGTGGATTTCGTGTCGGCCTTCATTTGAAACCGAAATTTCGGCTGAAATTTCGAAATTTCGGCCGACATTTCGAATACTGTTATCATATTTTTTGGACTAAAATTTGTGGTCTAGATGATTTTTCTATTGCTGGCTTCATTGAGATTTTTTCAATGTACCTTTTCATTCTTCACATACAAAATTTTCATTTTAATCTTACCTTACCTCTCATTCCACTAATAGTTAAAGAAATTGTCTGAACCCCGCATGTACTATGACTAACCAGAAAGGTACCATGAAAATTTATTTTACATTATCCAATAATTTGTCAACATTACTTATATTATACCCATATTGTGCATACTTGGCATGCATCTTTAATTTTCTGATGTGATGAAGTTTTATGTTGTGTGGGTTTAAGTTTATACATATCAATATGTTTTAAGAACTCGAGATGTTCAACTTTGCGGATGAATTTGGGCTGATTTTTCCTCACATTTTAGCAATCGTAGATGCAATAGTTGTTGCTTCGACTTCTATTACCTCGCCTTGGATGTAAGTAATAATAAAATAGATGACTGTTCATTTTGTTACCATGTGATCTGTATTATAACAAGCATCGCATGTCTATGAAATAGAAGGTCGTTTTCTTTTAGTTAAAGCTTGTTGTTGGCTGCTGTTAATATTTATTCTACACCAGAGATATGTTAGTGTAGCTATTGGTGCCAATAAATTATTAATAGATCTTTTAATTAAGGGAAAATCATTACCAAAAAGGAAATATATAGAATTTCTGCATTTACATGGAAATATAATGTCCGGGTTTTTAACATAGTGAGAGCACCTATTAACACTAACCCACAAATTATTTAACTTCACTCTTTTTTTTTAATAAGGGTGACACATTTTCCATAAATTTGACTTTGTTGCTAAAAGTTATTTTCCAAGTGACATTGATGTAATGCGGGATAAGTTCGCAATCACCATCAAACTAAAAATTGAAGGTTAGGATTTCAAAATGAGGAAATAGAAAACAAATTGGGGTTTAGAAAAAGAACCGGATAAAAGTTGGCCTTCGCACCCCTTGTGGGGTTTCACACCCTTCAACCACGGGCTTCACACCCAATACTTAAGAGCACCCTCAAGAGAATTTAACTGAAAAGTTTTTATTTATTCATTGTCTATTTTATTCATTGAGTTAAACCTCTTTATATAAGCTCTTACAAAATAACTTCTAGAGGATAATCAATGTGGTACTAAACACCCATATAAAAAATAACTCAAAATAAACTAAGACATGAGAAAACACTGGCAACAGGTGATGCCTCATCATTCCCCCCAGGGTGGGAGAAACTTGACCCTGTCGAGTGAGGATTCCCCTCACAATGCATCTCAATCGGGCCAAGGTGGTAGTCGTGGCAGCAACACTAGTGCATCACATTGAAGCCAAGATGGTGGAGGTGAAACTGACTTCCGTGAAAACAGGTGGACGTCAATAGGAGCTCGAACGCAGCATCACAAGTCAACTCTGCTCCACTGACATCTAATCCACATACTAAGATACTAATCTCCTGTGAAACTGGCTCCTTGAGAAGAATCTACATGGGATCGAAGACATCAGACGATCTCAAGAAAACTGAGGTCCTCATAGCTGCCACAGTTAGTACTAAAAGGCTATACTGGGAGATCTATAAGGGTCTTAATAAGCAGCTCTGAAACTTCCATAGGCTGTGAGGAAATCTCTTATTGTTGTGACACCAACTCAACAACAACTTCTAGCCCTGACTTATCATCAACTTCTGTTCTGCTCTGGTCTGAATCTTCAACAACCTCTTCCGCCTTGTGTTCTAGTATCTTCATCATGCCAGTAAGAATCTCCTTACATTTAGCGACCAGATCGCTGAATTGTGTTCCCTCGAGGTGTGAGCATACCAGTATGAAGAAACTCTTGTAAGACCAACCAATCTCGACAATTGATATGACTGTCTTTGCACCACCAATAAAGTTTTCCAATCAGCTTCATTTAGGTATAGTGACACTTTTGCGCATGTGTCAAAGAGAAATATCTGAAGAAATCTTCAAGATGATTTTTTCACTTTTCATACCCATCCTGATCATCAAAACTCCGAAAATATGGGAGAGTTACATACATGTCTCTTTCACCCTTTTTCATCCTCATTAGTATAAATGTATTTGCCAAAGTAAAACCTCATGAATAAAACTCAGTGCATAAAAATTAGAGGTTACCCAAGAATCTCAGGAGCTCGAACTGAACTAAAATCAGGCTGAAATGTGGCTCAAACACTGATTTTCTGCTACAAGAACAGTATCGGCACCAAACACGGGCTCGCTGAGGTCAGATTTGCTGCTCAAGTGCTACGAATTTCCTTTAGCGACTCCAGGGCTCAGTAATGAGCCCAACGCTTTGAACGTAACTCAAAACGGACTCCGAACGGGCGAGTTTTGGTCAGAGGGGAAGATGAGCAGTGATCAAAGCGATTACTGTTCACGAACAGTAATCGCGGCTGTTCACATGAACAGTAAGCAAAATAGTAAAAAAAATGAATTTTTTCTATTTCTTTTTTCTATTTTTTCTATTTTTTTAAATAGATCTAGGGATCTGGATCTAGAATTTGGGAAAAAGACGGAGAATTTTTTGAAGAGGATTGAAAACAAGAGTTCTGATACCAAACTGATGTAAAACGGGATAGGATTGCAATCTCTTTCAAACTAAAAATTGTAAACTAGAGTTTTAAAATAAAAAATAGAAAAGAGATTAGGGTTTAGAGAAAAGAACCGGATAAAAATTGATCTTCACACCCATTGTGCCGGCTTCGCACCCATTGCACCACGGGTTTCATACCCTTTACATACGGGTTTCACACTCCAATACTCAAGAGCATCCTCAAGAGAATTTAACTCAAAAATTTTATTTATTCATTATCTACTTTAGGCATTGAGTTTAGCCTCTTTATATAGGCTGTTACAAAGTGAACTTCTAGGAGATAACCGATGTGATACTAAACGCTCACATGAAAAAAGACAATAACTCTAAAATAAATTGAGACAAAAAAAAACAACTGGCAACAGATGATGTCCTCATCGGACTTACTATTTAGGTAACTAAAAATACAATTTTACTAGATCATCTTGTGTGATGATGCTGCTGTTGGTTGATTATTAGGGTATGAGTAGGAAGTTTTTTTTTTCTTTTTCTAATGGTCACTACATGCTTTCCTTTTCTTTTACATTTCTATGCTACTCATCAGGATTCAATAATTCAATGACAACCCATTTCTCTTTTTAGTTTTCTTTTAAGTCAGCAACATACTTAACATGTTGTCAATTTATAAAAATAAGCTAGAGAATGTAATACAACTATATTGATTTTAGAAGATAATATTTCCTTTTTGGATATAAGATGACCTTGATTATACTTATGCGTCAACTGAAATATAAGAGTCAACGTAATTGGAACTAATTTGATTATTTTAATATTTGGTGGTTATTCCTACTCCATTATATTATAACAGTTTGTTAGAATAAATGAAATAATGGAACATTATTGAACAAAGTTTTTAACATGTTTTTTAATGACAGCAACAATAAGTGGAACCAAGTATTTTGAAAAATTATCCTATAATACATGTTATAAAAAATATTCTAATATACCTTTCTAAAAAAAAAAATTAAATGTCTAATATTTTTCAAGCACTAAAATCTTAATGTATTTTCCCTTCTTAAAATCATTTTCTCAAGCCCCAAAAATTTCTGAGGATTCACAACAACGCATTTTTAGGGATCAAGATAATTCCCTCTTTTCAATAATTTTCTTGACCATATGTTGGCTGGCACTAATTTAAATGGTTTATTGTGTGGTTTAGAAATTTCACACTAAAGAAAAATGCAAGAAAAGTGAGTTGAAAAAAGCAATTATATCTAAGATGGAACGGGAAATTATTGCTTTTAAAAAAGGTGTTGTATTTCATGTTAGGCTTTTTATGGGACTGAGCCAGCAGTGCATGCTAGTTTTTTTTTTTTTTGACACAATTGGGCTGTCAAGAATATTTCTTAACTTGGAATTGCACATTATATTAGTATTTTTTTTAATTTTTAGTCCTATAAGGGTATAGCATGTTACGAGTTTCCTTTTATGTTCTGGAGCTTTTATCTCTGTGTGTAAATCGTTTGTGCTTGCATCTCAGTGTGTCTAATTAACTATTATTTCTTTGCTTTCATTATATTCTCTCTTTCTTTGTTATTTGTTATTCAGTGAGAACCAGAGTTAAGCTTACTTGATTAGCAGAATAAAATTCAGGGTTTCTTGATGCTTTTTAAATTTGGTTAGTTTGTGATATATTTTTTTTGTCTTGATTTTTCTTATTCTACTTTTTAGTGGGTTGTGAGTTCCATATCTGGGTGTTGTTATCTTGTGATTTTCTTGGCTGGCATTATTAGATCTGGATGCAAATTTTAGAGTAGGTCTCATTTATTTTTATTTTTTTTTGTTTTAATATTTTTGAAATATTACCTCTTAATGTTATCTGGTTTCAATTTTGATGGTTTTTGACTTTTCTCTATGTTCAAGAATTAGACTGAGAAAGGAATTTTGAGTTCTTTTTTCACATTTTTCTTTTTGCCCTTTTCCCCGTCGGTGTGGTGGGTACAGGGAGATTTGATCCTTGCTGTTTATATAATGGTCAAGAGTGTCGGGAAAGGATATCAGTTTCTACAGATAACTGGAGAGTTGCCATGAGAAATAAACTTTTGTGTATGTTTAATTTCTATTCCTTTTGTTTAAGGTCCAGAGACAATGGAAGGGTTGGAGGATCGAGAAGGAAATCCAGTGGTTTATGGAGTAGTGTAGAGGCAGATGTAAAAACATCTAATTCAATAGGCTGACTCGGAGGGAAAAATACTGCTGCACTGGTTTCCTAGGATAAAAGAAATGATGCCTTATGACAACGTAGATTAGTTGAAAGCTATGGGGCTTCCTATCATTGATCGAATCATCATGCAATTTCTGTTGTACCTTTAATTTGTTCGTAGAATGTTGCCAATTATTTATCTGCCTCCTGTCAGAATAATAAAGCACAAGAAGATTTTATACTCTGGTTCCAACATTTAAAACATGTGATCAACTCTGATTGGGCAACTAGATAAAGGTTGCGTATCTTTCTTCCTCCAAGAACACAGTTTCCTTATCCTATAAATTAGAATTCTGTCAAGTTGTTGTTGTGATTTCAGTAGAGGACGCCCCCACGACCGGATCGATTGGGGAGGCGCAGCGGAAACAAACCACAGGATCTACTAAGATAACGTGAAGAAGAGAAGAAGAAGATATTTCAAAGTCAATAGAAAGTCAACACACAATATAACGTGGTTCCACCGATCAAACAGATTGTGTGTTCGTCCACGGGAGAAGGGGAGAAACTTTATTAAAACTTTGAGGAAGTACAATAAGAATTACTTACACCTCACGCTGAAAAGTTACAAGCTCTTGATGACCGCCAAGAACAGCGAACCCTCTCAAGAATTTCTCACCTAGATGAATTACACTCTTAGAAATTATAAATTCATAAGATTCTCTTAGAATACATTAGAGGCCACCCCTAAGAGGTTATTTATAAACTATAGAACTCTCCTTATCCTAAATAAACTCCTTCAATCAGAATAAAGAAAACTTGAATCCAACTCGGACTCAAAAGACCCTCTATCAGAATAAAAAAAATTGAATCCAACTCAAACTCAAAACAGTTCCAGAAAAGAAAACTGTAAAAACCAACAATAATCAACCTTCACGACGTATTCACGTCATAATTCTAACAATCTCCCCCTTGACTTGAATACGTCCAAGTCCGAGAATAGCCACCATGTTCCATGTGCTCACATCCACACACAATTGAACAAACTTGATTTCATCTCTATCTCACCCCCTCTTCACCATAATCCCCTCATCGGGTTCACATCTTGAGTAGGTTGAATAAGTTCAGGCCTAACTCAAACTTTATTACCCAATGATCTCCTTAATCTACACGAGATCTATGAGAATTTGCTCCACCATAAAAGTAACGATTTAGACTACCTTGTTGCGCGGCTATTCCCAATCTCCCCTCGGGGTACAATTGAACATCCAAGCTCGAATCTCTCATAATCTCCGATTGTTCCACAATAACCGCTTTTGAAGCCGAGGATAACTGTAATCCACCAACTGTAACCTTCGAATTCCGTAACATATACACATTGCCGACACGTTCGGCTTGAAACATCACATGGGCCTCTTTGAAAACTTTCATAAGATCGCCTTTCGAACTGAAACAGAACCCTTCCTATGTAGGGCTCCAAGAGAGATGAGATTGTACCTTAATTCACGAACATGACGAACGCCTTGAAGAGTAGTGAATAATTCATCATGAGACTGAAACGGGCTTGTTCCTTCGCCAATCACCTTGCTTGTGGCAGAATTTTTCATGAAGACTTCTCTCCTTTGAATCGAAGTGTATGAAGAGAACATCTTCCTATTGAAACTGATATGTTGTGAATATCCAGAATCTATGACCCATCTATCTTTGTTACCAACTGGTCTGTCTGTAACAGATAGAACGTCGTACTGTTCTTTATCTTCTTCAACCAGTTCAGTGAAATTAGCATCTGCTTGTTTCTTCTTTCGAAGCCAACACTCATATCTAATGGTGCACCTTCTTGTGATAATAGTTGCACGTCAAATTCTTGTGTTTTGAGTTACCCGTGAAATTTCTATTATTACTCTTCTCCCTTGAATAATAAACCTGCCCGGAATCATCATGATGAGACTCACCCGTGGGTGTCAATTTTGTCCTTATTGAGCAGATGCCTTTTGACCTCATTGACCTTGATTATTGACTTGCCTCCATAGATGATAGCTTCCATAGAGCTCTTATATGAAGATGGTAAAAAACACAGTAATAGAAGTGCTTGATCCTCATCTTCTATCTTAACATCTATCTTATCTAGATCATTGATAATAAAGAAATTCTACAATATGAGACATACCTTCATGCATGCGGAGAAGAAAGAGACGCTGCTTCAGAATCAACCGATTCGCCAACAACTTCTTCAGGTAGTGGTGCTGAAGTCGCTCCCATAGCGAGGACACTATTTTCTCCATAGAAAACTCATCCAACACTTCGTCCGCCATGCAAAACTGAATAGTTATTAAGGCTTTCTCATCCAACTCCTGCCAAGTTTTTTTCCTTCATGCCTTGAGGCTTTTTCTCTCTCCCAAGTAGTGCTTTCTTCAACCCGCTCTAGGTAAGAATGGCGTTCATCCTAATCTGCCACCTGCTAAAATTGATGATGTCGTCGAACTTCTGAATATCGAACTTGATCGCAGACATCTTCACGTTAACCTTGCTCTGATACCAATTATTGAGAAATAATATGTATGCTCTAATACCAATTGTTGTAATTTTAGGGGAGAACGCCCCCACCATTGTTGTAATTTTAGGGGAGAACGCCCCATGACCGAATCAATTTGGCGGCACACCGAAAACAAACCACAGGATCTACTAAGGTAACGTGAAAAAGAGAAGAAGATATTCCAAAGTAGATAGAAAGCCAACACACAACATAATATGATTCCACCGATTAAAGAGATCGTGTGTACATCCACGGAAGAAGGATGAGAAACTTTATTAAAACTTTGAGAGAGTGCAATAAGAATTACTTACACCTCACATTGAGAAGTTACAAGCCTTTGATGGCTGACAAGAACAGCGAACTGTTGGCCCAGAACTCTTGTTTTGATGATGATTAACTCATGTAGTTATAGTTTACTAATAATCTTGTATTTAAATAGTTTCAATTATTGACCAAGATATTAGTATGTGATTAGCTTCAATAAAAGAGTTTTGGAGCTTTCACATGTTGATTCAAGAGCTCGAGCGTCAAGATCACATCTAGTACTCGGTTGGAGTCAAACTCGTTGGATCGCGTATTTGGATCGAGTCGGCTTGGAGACAAAAAGACTTCGGTTTATGTTTAGTTTAGTATGTTTAGATCTTGTGTAAAAGTAGATAGTATTGATATGCTCAAGTTCACATACAAACACAAGTTTTAAAGCTTGTTGGTTTTGATTTTCGGTTTAACCGATTTTGAATTTCATGTCAAAAATATAGATATAATATCTTTTATGTATATTAAATTCTATCCATATACAACACACTTCAAATTTGTTTAAATATCTTGTTTTTGTATCCATATGAGTTTTGAGAAAACAGTTTTCCATTTCAAAAATCTAAGTTTTGGAAAATACGAATTTTGTTTAAAGACTAAATTTCAATATCACAAAAATGGTTCAAATAGTTTGTAATATGTGTTGATTTTTAGTCACACATGTTTGGTATTCAAAGATCTAATAAGAACTTTTTTTTTAAAATTTGTGATTTTATGGGATTTAATTGGTATTATATTAACCAAGTTTTCATACCTATTTTTCCTAGCCAGACTACACTGGCGGCGATCAGACAGTCGACCGGACCAGGAGTCGGTCGACCGTCATGGTCGACCGATGTGCACGGGAGGTGCACAAAAGCCAGCCATTCGGCCGTCGACCGCATGGTCGACCGACTAAAAGCACCCCACTCTCGGGTTGGGGCCGGTCGACCGGGCGGTCGACTGATGGCTTTGGCCCGGTTGACCGGGCGGTCGACCGGAGGCACAACGGTCATAAAATTGATTGTTGGTCGGTCGACCGGGCGATCGACCGGAAGGGCATTTCTGCCTTTTCATGGCTGCCAACGGGCAGATTTTTGGAGGGTTATAAAAGCCCCCACCTTGGCTGATTTCACCAAGAATTTCAATTCCATCTTCTTAAGTGTTTTAGCTACAAGTTTTAGAAGAGTTTTTAGGTTAAAAAGGATTTATCTTTATTTGTTTTCAAGGGTTAGAAAATTCAAAGAAAAATAGAGTTTAAGATATTGATTTTGATCTTCATTTCTATCATAT
Organism: Agave tequilana; assembly: GCA_038442645.1. Classification (NCBI taxonomy): domain Eukaryota; kingdom Viridiplantae; phylum Streptophyta; class Magnoliopsida; order Asparagales; family Asparagaceae; genus Agave; species Agave tequilana. The sequence goes on from JAVJIF010009873.1 coordinate 9,408, forward strand.
TGTAGTTGTTTTTCAAAGTATTTTTCTTTGTGTTTTGATTTCCAAACACCTTGATTTCTCACACTTGAGCTATCATATCTATCTTATCTTATAGGATCTAGTTTCTGTGAGAAAATTGGTTTGTGGTTTTTGAGATCACCAAGAGTTGTAACCTTCTTTTATTTGTGGGTATCCCTCTTGTGTAGAGGTGATTGTAGAGGTTATGTTGGTATCCCTCTTAGTGAAGAGGTGATTGTTGGAGTGTTGGCTTTGAACCTTATCTCTCTAGTGAGAGGTGATTGTTGTTTAGCTAAGTGTCCATCACTCTAAGTGTAGAGGTGATTGTTGTTGTGCCTTGCCTCTAGTGTAGAGGTTGTACTTGTTGGAGAGAGGAGTTGTGCACTCCTAGTTTGTATTACCCAAATCCTCAGTGGAGGTTCCCTGTTTAGGAAGTCCTGTGTGAACGTTATAGTGGAAATCTTTCTGTGTGAAGGCGGAGACGTAGAGCAGTGGCTCGAACCTTAAAACATATCTTTGTGTTTGTAATTGATCCACTATCTTTAAACTTGCTCTCTCTTATATTGTGCCTTGCATTATTTTATATTGTTCATATCATACTTATATGCTTGGTATTGCTTGTGTGCCCCACTTGTATTGAACCAAGAGAGCTTTATATAGCACCTCAACTTTTATTTAGAAGAATTTAAAGGAGATAGTTCAGAGTCCCTCACCGAAAATTCTGCTACACTATTTGGTTACACTAAGTGTGTTGCAATTTGTTTTTAATTCCGCATCATTTGTCATTAGATTAGCCATAGGCCTATTTACCCCTCTCTGGGGTGTACTTTCAATTGGTATCAGAGTCTACGCTCCTGATATTAGGTTTAACCACCTAGGAGTGAGATCTTATTTAGCTAATCTAAATTTGCATTTGCACACTTATTTGCTTACACACTCATGGATTTCATGACCCCTCCTATGTTTATGTTTCTAACATCAACGTATGGAAGGTTAAGATGAGTATGTACCTAAAAACTCTAGGAATGCATGTTTACCTTACCGCTACCAAGAAATCTTATCTTGATAATAGCAAGCATATAGAGGCCAATGCACAAGCTCTAGATGCACTCTAAACAAAGAATATTTATGTATACTTTCTCATTGTGATTCCGCTTTTGCAGTTTGAAACACTTTGACCTCTCCAAAGCTTCAAATGCCAAACATTGTGGAGGAATTTAGTGGAGATGAGTTCGACCAACATTGCTACATGGTCCAAGGGAATAACTCCCTTGAGGTAAACTTGGATACTCAACTAAATGATAGTGCTAGTTCTTCTACTGATGATTATGTTGATGTCGATGCTTTAAATGAAAAATTATCTATTATTTGTGAAAACTTATTAGAAAAATACCAACTCTTGAAAAAGAAAAGCTTTAAACTAAAAGAAGAGAATAAGGATTTGTTTTCAAAACTTGATTTGGCTTTGCAAGAAAAAGTTGAAATTTCTAATGAAAGGGACTCATTGAAATCCCAACTTGATCTTGTCTTAAATGAAAACAAAATCTTAAAAAGTAAAAATAATTGTGATGATGTTTTTGAAGAAATGTGAAGTTCTATCTTTAAAACTTGATTTTGTTCTAAAAAAGAATGAATCTTTGAAAATAAAAATTGTTTTAATTTCAAAGAAATTGGATTTGGTTTCTAAGGAAATAGTTCCTTGAAAAATAATTTAGATACTATGTTTGTCATGCTTCACCATCTAGTGTACCTATTGCATGCTCCATCTCTTTTTCTATTATTGAAAATGATATATGTGTTTTAAAGAAGAGTGTTGATTGTTTGGGCTCCACTTTGAACCAATGTGCCATGAACCACACACAGTTGAAATCATATTTCGTAAGAAACATGCTCCTCACTTGCATGCACACCATACACGGCATATACATGTTTCTCATGTTCACACACATGACACTAAGTACGCTCATGTGTACATTTGTACACATTGTGGACGCAAGGGCCACCTTGCAAAATTTTGCTATGATAGAATCAATGATTCAAATTTTACAAATAAATTTGTCTGGGTTAGGAAAGGGGCTAACCCCCATGGATCCAATAGAGTATGGGTATCAAAATTCACTCCTATTTTATTTGATGTAGGTGTGGGCTCTCACATGACGTGAGAGGTGTTGGTGCCGTGAGGTGAATGCGTCCGAGCTAAACGGTGACAATTTTGGATGCATCACTTTCAAGGGGAGTTTGGTGGGAGGACCACCTGATTTGGAGATATAGAGATGAGATCTCTTGGTTGTGGTAACTATCTCTTACTCCCATTTAGTTTACATATTTTCATATTATTAATTTTTAGCATGTATTAGTTTTCATGTTTTTCCATGTTCATTATGGTTAAATGAAATGTTAATTAGACTTGAGATATACATGATTAATATTTGAGATACACCCATGTTTATATGGACTATTACTTTTGTGTTCTCACTTTAGTTTAACCATTGTGTATATTTCTATTCTAAGATATGTGCATTTATATAATGATCATATTAGTTTATATTTCGTTTTATTCTTCATGTTTTGATTACATGTTTAGATGTAACCTTCATTAAAACATGTGTATATACTTGTACAACTAATGAGCCACATTTGATTTTTAAATGTTGTGCTTAATTGCTCATTTGTACCCATTAGATGTACTAGTATAGCCTAATTTTGATGATTCGTGTATTTTAACTTGTATTCGCTATTTTGTACATGTTTTCATATGTTTAACTTCATATATATGTTAGTTTTGTTTAAACTTTAGATATACATGTATACCCTTGAGTCATTTATTTTTCATGTAAAATTTCTTTATGGACTCATTTATGTTTAGAGATATGTATGTATACTTGTAGTTTCAACATAACATACATATACCTTGAAGTATATTTAGTTATTTGATTTTCATGTTTTTAATAAAGGAATTTTATATTGAGCTTAATTGTCTATTTTCATGATTTTGTTGATTATATGACTCTTACACTCACATTATTCTTATTTACTCATGATTTTTGTTTTCATGAGCTTTATTTGTGCTTTATAGACTTTGAGTGTCGATGATCATGTGACTTACATGTTTTTCATGAAATATATTCATGTTATATTCCTTACTTGAAGGATTTTGCACTAGTTTTCAAATATTATCTTCAAACTAGTCATTATTCTTCAATTGGTAGAGTTTTCAAACATGTTAAACTATTTTCAAATCTTATTTTTTGAAAACTCCACCATCCCAAGGGCGGCTGAATAGGCAACCATGCCTTGTATGCTCAAATTAAAAATCTATTTAAACATGTGCATGAAAAGGGAGGCAGCGTGAGATACATTTGATCCTCATTGTATTTTTAATTGGTATCTCAATTGATAATTTCATGTTTGTATACTCATTTGTATTTTTCTATATCTGTATGCTTCAAACTTCAAATAGTATCAATTTCAGTGGATATTATATTTTCATACATATATATGTGATTTGATTGTTCTTACTATATCTTTTATATCTTAAAGCACAATTATGTTTATGCTAAGTTTGATTTATTCCTTAATGTCAATTATTTTTCAATTGGTATCTTATACAAGCTTATACATTATTTTTATTGGTATTTCATAAGGGGGAGAAAATTCATGTTTTATCTTTCAATTGGTATCTTTCAATCGAGTTTATTTTCAATTGGTGTCTCACTCCCATTCTTTATGATGAAAAAGACTTTGTTTTAGAATATGTTAACATTTTCAATATTGGTATCATGTTTCATTTTAAATTGGTATCTATATTGATATGAGTTATGTTTACCTAAAATAATTTGGTTTTTTACTTTCAATTGGTATCAAGATTTCCAATATATATTTCAATTGGTATCAAAACATACAATGTTTCATTTTCTATTGGTATCAAAGATTTACAAGACATTTTAAATTGGTATCAAGATATTTTCAATTGGTATCTTTTAGTAACTTAAAAATTTTGTTTACTTTCAATTGGTATCTTTAAAATGTTTTGTTTATTTTTAATTGGTATCATAATGTTTCGATGTATACCTTTATCATAAATTGATATATTTTTCAATTGGTATCATATTGTTTTGATATGTATTGCTTATATGCAAGGGAAGCTTAACATCTTTTCTATATATAAATTCATGTTGAGTGATATTTCATATTGAGGAGCTTGACCTCTCTTCTCTATGCCTTACACGTGTGTAGAGGAACTTCACATCTCCTTTATATATTGTATATTATGCGTTATGAGATTAACGTTTAGTCATCTCTTTTTCATGTAATGCGTGTATGCAAGGGGAGTTAACTTTACGTCTCTCCACTTCATTAATGTATATCGCATATACATCCTTCTTGTTTGATTTGACAAAAAAGGAGAAAATTATTTTTGAGTTTATTTATGCCCCTTTGTTGATGATTTGACAAAAAGGGAGAAAATTGTTTTTGAGTTTATTTATGCCCCTTTGTTAATGATTTGACAAAAAGGGGAGAGAGAATTTGAAATTTTATATATGCATGTTTATTTTTCATTTATATGCATGTTTATTTCATTTTCTTGTTTTATACAAAAAGGGGAAGAAGCATTTTGAGAATTTATATATGCATGTTTATTTTTTCAATTGGTTTCAGAAAATGTTTTGTTTTCAATTGGTATCAGAGCATATATGTTTTATTTATGCAAAAAGTACTCTTCATTTATGCATATATGTGTTATTTGTTTTATACATACATTGAATATCTTTATTGTTTATTGATATACATGAGTTAAAGGGGAGCTTCTATGAAGCTTAACTTTAATCCATGCATATATAACTTCATGAGTTTTGTCATCATCAAAAGGGGGAGATTGTTGGCCCAGAAGCCAATCACTCTGGTTTTGATAATGACTAACTCATGTAGCTATAGTTTACTAATAATCTTGTGTTTAAATAGTTTCAGTGATTAACTAAAATATTAGTAGGTGATTAGCTTCAACAAAAGAGTTTTGGAGCTTTCACATGTTATTCAAGAGCTCGAGCGTCAAGATCACATCTAGTTCTCGGTTAGAATCAAACTCATTGGATCGCGTGTTTGGATCGAGTCGGCTTGGAGACAAGAAGACTTCGGTTTGTGTTTAGTTTAGTATGTTTAGATCTTGTGTAAAGGTAGATAGTATTGATATGCTCAAGTTCACATACACACACAAGTTTTAAAGTTTGTTGGTTTTGATTTTCGGTTAATCAATTTTGGATTTCATGTCAAAAACATAGATATAATATCTTTCATGTATATTGGATTCTATCCATATACAACATGCTTCAAATTCGTTTCAATATCTTATTTTTGTATGCAAATGAGTTTTGGAGACCATTTCAAAATTCAAGTTTTAAAAAATACGGATTTTGTTTAAAAACTAAATTTTAATATCACAAAAATGGTTCAAATAGTTTGTAATATGTGTTAATTTTTAGTCACACATGTTTGGTATTCAAAAATCTAATAAGACTTATTTTTTTAGAATTTATGTGATTTTATGGGATTTAATTGGTATTAAATTAACCAGGTTTTCATACCTGTTTTTCCCAGCCTGACTGGACTGGCGTCGACCGGACGGTTGACCGGACCAGGAGTTGATCGACCGTCACGGTCGACTGATGTGCACGGGATGTGCACAAAGGCCAGCCATTCGGCCGGTCGACTGACTGAAAGCACCCCACTTTCGGGTGCAGCCGGTCGACCGGGCAATCGACCGATGGCTTTGGCCCGGTCGACCGGAGGCATAACGGTCATAAAAATAACCGTTGGCCGGTCGACCGGGCGGTCAACCGGAGGGCATTTTTGCCCTTTCCTGGCTGCCAACGGGCAGATTTTTAGAGGGTTATAAATAAATCCCTCCTGGCTGATTTCACCAAGAATTTCAAGAGCAAAAATTCCCATCTTCTTAAGTGTTTTAGCTACAAGTTTTAAAAGAGTTTTTGGGTTAAAAAGATTTTATCTTTATTCGTTTTTAAGGGTTGGAAAATTCAAAAAAAATAGAGTATTTGGGATATTGGTTTTGATCTTCTTTTTTATCTTATTGTAATTGTTTTCCGAAATATTTTTCTTTGTGTTTTGATTTCCAAACACCTTGGTTTCTCACACTTGAGCTATCTATCTATCCTATCTATAGGATCTAGTTTCTGTCAGAAAATTGGTTTGTGGTCTTTCAGATCACCAAGAGTTATAATCTTTTATTTGTAGATATCCCTCTTGTGTAGAAGTGATTGTGGAGGATATGTTTGGTTGTGTTGGTATCCATCTTAGTGAAGAGGTAATTGTTGGAGTGTTGGCTTTGAGCCTTATCCCTCTAGTGAGAGGTGATTGTTGTTTGGCAAAGTGCCCATCCTTCTAAGTGTAGAGGTGATTGTTATTGTGCCTTGCCTCTTGTGTAGAAGTTGTGTTTGTTGGAGAGAGGAGTTGTGTACTCCTAGTTTGTATTACCAAAATCCTCAGTAGAGGTTCCCTGTGTGGAAATCCTGTGTGGACGTTATAGTGAAAATCCTTCTGTGTGAAGGAGGAAACGTAGAGCAGTGGCTCGAACCTCGAAACATATCTTTGTGTTTGTGATTGATCCACTATCTCTAAACTCTCTTATATTGTGCCTTGCATTATTTCATATTGTTCATATCATACTTATATGCTTGATATTGTTTGTGTGCCTCACTTGTGTTGAACCAAGAGAGCTTTATATAGCACCTCAACTCTTATTTAGAGGAATTTAGAGGAGATAGTTCAGAGCCCCTCACTGAGAATTCGGCTACACTCTTTGGTTACACTAAGTGTGTTGCAATTTGTTTTTAATTCCACATCATTTGTCATTAGATTAGCCATACACCTATTCACCCCACCTCTAGGTGTACTTTCACGAACCCTTGTGGCTAAGCTTCTCTCACGAATTTCTCACCTAGATGATTACACCCTTAAGAATTACAAATTCATAGGATTCTCTTAAAATACATTGAAGGTCACTTCCAAGGGGTTATTTATTGACCATAGAACTCTTCTAATCCTAAACAAACTCCTTTAATCAGAATAAAGGAAACTTGAATCCAACTCGGACTCAAAGCACCTTCAATCAGATAAAGAAAACTTGAATCCAACTCAGACTCAAAACAGATCCAGAAAAGGAAACCGCCAAATCTGACATTAATCAACCTTCACGACGTATTCACGTCATAATCCTAACAGTTGTCATTACTAATTTGGTTGCTGCAGGAATGGAGTGCTCTTGATCTTTAGAAATCATATGGGATTCAATTGTGAGGGCTATGTGATCGATCATATTTCTTCTCATTTAGCAAGCAAGCTACCAAATAGAATCTCGATCATATTTCTTCTCATTTAGCATGCAAGCTACCAAATAGAATCAAAGGAGCTAACTGCTTGATTCCTTCACATATCAAGCATCATATCAAGCATCATTTTAGTCAAAATAGTTGGCTCAATCCGGACATGGTCTTTGAGTGAGTAGAGTAACAATGGAAGAGGAAGCTTTAGCATGGTCTCAAAAATTACAAATATTTGAGTTTAAATATGGATGTGTAGTTCTGATTTTCTTGGCTTTGGCTTTAGCTAGGATAGAGCTGTGTTCTGCTTCTGCTGCCTTCAATGTATATACACAAGATATTTGATTAGTAGTCAAAAGGATTACAAAAGTTTGTTATCAGAATTGTATAGGTGATGTTTCTTTTCCCTGTTTCTCACTTTATTATTTCCTATATTATACGAAATTTAAGACACTTTTTAATCCAGGTACCATACTTTGCATCTGCTCAACAAGGACACAGTGATTGAATATACGACAAATGTCCACAAAAACTAGAGCCTCTGAAATCTGTTAGCAAGTCAATTATGTTAAATCAAAAGCAATTTGTCCAAAGCAAAAAAACATGTGAAAGGTAAAGACACAGTGGCATGTGAGTAGAGAAAATATCAAGTTGTAAATTAGAAAAGAAACCTCAGCAAAACACACTGACACGAGGATAAAAAAATAATGGACACAATCATTTACTATTGCACAAGGAAAAAAAAAATAACTGGGGTTCAGCCATCACACTAAAACACCTAACATTTATCAATATAAATAGTTTTGGCATATATCCTGGACCTTTCAGTACTTATAGCAGTAATTTTTACTTTTGAGAAAAAATAGTCATTGTTTCTAAAATTTCCCCAACTAAACCATATGTATATATACCGTTGCCGTTTAGGATTTTAAATGCAGTTGTTCCCAGTTACATGTCCAAATTTCAGTTAACGTATTTCATAGATAATGTCCATATCTCATGTATGTATTTCATAAAGAAACAATAGGAGATAGAAAACATGTAAAATGAAATAAAAACACATGCATTCCAAGTAATAACTAACTGAAAACTGAAAAGAAACTGCCACCCCCCCCCCCCCAAAAAAAAAAAAACCACCCCCCCTCCTCCCTCCCTCTCTGCACACCAAGTTTTTTTGTCCTCTCTCTCTCTTTTTGCGGACCAGATCTGGAACTGGCCACCGTATCCCCATTCTCCTTCTTCACCGCCACCTTCACCTTCACCTTCACCTTTTCGAAGTTGCCACCGCTCTCGAGCTCCTTTTTCTCTCTCGATCTCTCTCCACAGATCAGATCTCATTCTTGGTACTTTGGACCCAGATCTCGAACTCCCTCCTCTATCTCTCTGCATCTGATCTCGAGGTCTCCCCTTCACCGCCGGTTGCCACTACGACGCAGATCTCGAGGTCCTTACATCACCGCGTTTCGCCGTCGGCCTCTGAATCCTCTCTCTGCCAACCTTTTTCATGCGATTGGACTTGATTTTGAGCGATTCCCTCTAAGCCGAGGTAAAAATGTTTAATTTTGCTAGATTTTCTCTTAGATTTATTGGTTATTTTTTCCTTTTATTTTGCTAGATTTTATCTCAGATTATTGATTAGATTTTCTCTCAGAACATTTTCATGCATGATGGGAACACAAGAGTTTTAAAATCTTCCTGGTCTGTATGCATAAAAATTGGTAGAAACGCTTCACCAAAAACCTGTGTTTGCTTATCCTTTGCATTCTGGACTGTTTTGATATACATCTCAGGGAATAAAAACTGCAAAAAGAAAACTAAATATTCAATGATTCACTAACTACATGACAGAGTTGACAAGCATGCAGAAGCCATGAACAAAATTTTTATCTTGTACTTCTTAAAAAGAGTTGGTGTGGAAATAGAATAAGTTAGCAATATTCTTATCAATTAAGCACTATCCATGATTGTGATTCTTGCATCCTTTACTTCTTCTACATACATCTTATAGATATCTGGAGACTGAAATGTGCAGAATATACAAAAAATGAATTGAGCTTTTATTTTTTTGTAATCTTGTTGCAAGAATTGAAATCTTATTGTAGGAGTTGTAGGCAGTGTAATGTGATTTTTTTTCTTTTCTACTTTCTCTTAGATTTTTTGTGTAAATTGAGCTGTTTCTTATTCCAGTAAATATTATTCTCAGGTTAATCTCTTTCATTGTTGATTGTCTGTTACAGGATGAAAAGTGAAGGTGGATGTTCTCATGTGGTTAATCATATTATGATTGAGATGGATGATTTGGTTGTGCCAAATGTTGATGAATACTTAAACCCCAAATTGGAATGGTTTTCAACACCCTCGATGAAGTGGAATTATTTCATAAGAACTATGGTAAAGCCGGAGGTTTTGATGTTCGTTCTAGCACAACAAAGTTTCGTAAGGGAAAGTTAATCCATAAACTTTTGTTTGTTCAAAAGAAGGAGAATCAAAAGGGATGTCATATGGAACCCGACGATGTGGTACAAGTAGAACATCTTGCAAGGCCTTAATCTGAGTAAAAATGGACCAAGAACAAAAAGTATAAAAAATTCATAAATTTGGCAAAGAGAGGATCCAGAGACCGGCGGCGAAACGCGGTGATGTAAGGACCTCGAGATCTGCGTCGTGAGTGGCAACCGGTGGTGAAGGGGAGACCTCGAGATCTGATGCAAAGAGATAGCGGAGGGAGTTCGAGATCTGGGTCCAAAGTGCCAAGAACGAGATCTGGTCTGTGGAAAGACATCGAGAGAGAGAAAAAAGCTCGAGAGTGGTGGCAACTTCGAAAAGGTGGCGGTAAAGGTGGCGGTGAAGAAGGAGAACGGGGATACGGTGGCCAGTTCCAGATCTGATCCTCAAAGAGAGAGAGGGGACAAAAAAACTTGGTGCAGAGAGGGAGGGAGGGGGAGAAAGAAGTGATGTCGAAGCTTGGAGAGCTTCAGCAGCAACCGACGGCGAGGGTTCAGACGAGGAAGGGGGGTGCCGAGAGAGAGAGAGAGGGAGGAAGAGATTTCAAGCTCCTTCAAATGAGAGGGGGCAAGGTGGAGATCTCAAGGGATCTGGATCCCTCTTAACCATTGTGGGCCCCACAATTTTTTTTATTGCTCCCCCGCGCATCTGTTGTGATGAAACCGACGGCTCCCAAGCCTTTTCGCACAGGACGCGTTGCGAAACTTTCGCAACTGAAGATTACCCTATATATATATATATATATATATATATATATATATATATATATATATATATATATAATATGTATAAATAATGTATATATGTATATATGTGTGTATATATATATACACAAACACACACACACATTATGTATATATGTACATATGTGTGTATATATAAATATGTGTGTGTATATATATACACACACACACATTATGTATATATGTACATATATACATAATGTGTGTGTGTGTACACACACACATATACACACACACAAACATATAGATAATGTATATACATACATATATATACATATATATATATATATATATATATATATATATATATATATATAGATAATGTATGTACATACATACATACATACATACATACATACATATATATATATATATATATATATAATTATATATATATTATATAATATATTATATATATATATATATATATATATGTATGTATACATATATATATATATATATATAGTATATGTATATACATACATATATACATCTACATATGTATATACATACATATATACATATACATATGTATATACATACATATATACATATACATATGTATATACATACATATATACATATACATATGTATATACATACATATATACATATACATATACATATATATATATATATATATATATATATATATATATATATATATATATATATATATATATATATATATATATATATAATCAAGTTATCTAGATTTAGAGTTGATAGATTTCTTGTCTCTCATAAACTCGTAGGTGACATTTTTCGACAGGGAACAATTCTTTCTGACACTCAACTGACCGATACTTGTCCAAGGGCATGGCAGAAGTTGATTCAAGGAGCTCTTTACCATTCAACAAAAAATTATTCCAGGTCTTCAGATGGAACAAGTATTGATTTATTACCTCGCATTATTTAAGGTTTGAATGCAGGTAAAGCAAAATGATGAATTGATCTTTTGCAGGATGATCAGACAAGAAGAATAAACAAGGTTTCCAATGCAAATATTGCTCAAGAGCGGTGCAAATGATAGTAGCAAACATTGCATAACAAAAAATATCACCAAGGATATGACAATCAAATTGGCTATCAGCTAGAGACAATACAAAGGAGCATTCGATAAAGTATATACCATTGCATAGATGTAACAAATGGAGAGGAGAATTGCCAAGCGGATACAGGAGGGTGTTTCACCTTGTTTTCTATGCAGAAGGCAGTAGGAACTCATTCCTAGTTATGAGTCATTGAACAATATACACGTTTCTGGCTGTCCAACTTGCAGAATGCACGTTTAAGATTACAGGAGGTTATCCCAGTGGCTTCCATTGAAAAGGAAGTAGCAGTATGGTCTTCGCATATCACTCAAATGAAAAAGGGCTATTCAGTGACATCATTCTTTTCTACAATCGGATTGGAACTGAGTCATCTGCTGGTATTTTTTGTTCGCTATCATCCAAACCTGAAAATAAACTCACTTGATTGATTACTGATTAACCCATCATACTTCTCACTAGATTGGTTATTGGTTAACCCTTCAGACTTCTCATTTGATTTATCATCCGTTAACTCTTCATACTTATCATTATTAATCACCATCTGCACTGAACCTCTGGACTCTGCAGTTGATTCAGTTATTTTCTCCCGTTGAATGATAGACACAGGAAAAGATGTACCAGTGCTGCCCATCCCTTTACAAAAAGACACATATTTGAGAACAAGTTGTTTGTAGCTATTGAGGAGATTTTCTACATCTTCAGTTGTTAGGTCACCAGCATGTGCATACAAGTATGGATAATCAAGGAAATATCTAATTGATACTCTTTTGAGAAGATCAGTCACTCCATGCTTTTCCAAATCCGAAACAGATGAACTATTTGATACTGATTGATCCTTGCCATCATGATCTTTGTTAAGATCATATGTTCGTTGTGCAAGATCCTGTTCTTTCACGATGCTCTTTATATCCCTTTTCTTTTTCATGGTCTCCAATTTTTTGCTCCATAATTCATCTATTTGATTTCCCTGACTTTCTGAATTATTTGATAGGCCCAATAAGAGTGCTCTAGCAGATTCCATATTACATTGATACTCTACCTCATCCATTGAAAGGGGCTGTATATCTATATTTCAGATAAAAGGACTCCGCCGAGAGATTGTTTGTGAAAAAATATGCTGCTTCAGAGACCAACCATGACTGACGCCTGTATCGCAGTATGTATAGCAACTTTGAATGCAAGCGAGGAGGGTTTGCCTGCAACATATCAATTGTTAGAAAAAAAAGCCAAAAGCAATCAGAAAGCTATGAATATCATAGCGGGCAACTAAAACAACTAAAATGGTTGTAGATCAAGAGAACTGTCACTCAAGCACAATGGTAAGATTTTTTTTTGTCACAAAGCAATTGGAAAACCAGTAAAAAGGAGTCCTTTAAACTTTGGAAGGATACGAAGGAACTTTTAAAACTGCATTAATATACAACAATGTGGATGAATGGACATGAAATAAGGGACATGATGAAATATTTTAGGTTTGCAATGCAAGATTCATGCAGGATGTCTCTTAATAACAATTCAATACTTCATGGAAGAGTTTGCTCACTTAATTGGAAGTAAAAAAACATGATGTATTGTTTAACTTTCTTCTTTGGCTGCTGAGACTAAAGTAATTACAATAAAACACAATATCAACCCTAGGGGGTACCATGCTTCTGAATCCAGGTCCCTAAGCGGTAATCAGTTTTAGTACATAAATGTATACAAACTTGTTCAGACACTAGAAAGATAGATCTGGAAACCAGTGCTGGAATGCCAATTGGCACCACTTGAAAATCTAATGTGTTCTAGGCTTTCCACCATATCCGAAGACAGAATGTTATCATGGTCTTCTTAAGAATCAGCCATGGATCGCAAGCAAGCAGGTTCCACGTAAGTTGGGAGGAGGAAAGGAGCAACCCAGGACAAGGGCCAAAGCAGCATTGTACAGAAGTGATCAACTGGCAAAAGTTAGATACTACCAGATACTATGGTTAATACCTTCAGGGTATTGAAATTTCTAGCAAGCACGGAAGTGTGATGGCAGATGAAGACAGAATGATAAGCCTTGGACCAGTCCCCAGTTAAAGGGTGTTGAATTAGTAGTCTATCCCATAACCATTAATCATGCTATAGAGTGATGGAAGTCCCTGCCACAACCAATGAAGATGAATGTGTATAAAAGAGATTGATTTTAGAAGATAATTAGGATGGAGATTTCAGAATAGAGATTTCTGTGGTTATTTGGAAGAAAAAGGATCCATATTTGTTGGAAAAAGCAACAACCCAAGAGTTTTGCAGGGAAACAAACAATTTGAAGGCTTGCTTACATAGGAGAGCTGAATAAAACTCAATGCATGACTAAATGTTCAAACAACCTAAATTAATCGAGCACACACCTCATCACATGCAACTAAGGTAATGACGGTGGTGCCACCATATAAGACTCCATTTGATAAATGGCCTTGGGAACATACCTAGTACAGAAAAGAAAAGTTGGGTTACACAAACCTATCTATGCTGGAAAAAGTTAAAGCTTTGTAGCCTGAAAAAGCTAGCTTTGTAGTGAGGCCTGTTGGCCCAAAGGCCCATCACTCTAATTTTGATGATGATTAACTCATGTAATTATAGTACTAATGATCTTGCGTTTATATAGTTTCAGATATTTTATCAAATCATAATAAGTGTTTAGCTTCAACAAAAGATTCGAAGTCAAGTTTTGAAGCTAGCACGTGTTGATTCAAGAGCTCGCGCATCAAGATCGCATCAAATACTCAGGAGGAGTCTAGCTCATGGATCAAGTTTGGACCAAGTCTAGATGGAGAAGAAGATTTTCAAAAGAAGATTTTCAAGAAGACTTGTGTCATGTTTGTAAGTGTTAAGATTTTGTATTTTAGATAAAATGTAAATGATAGATTAGTTATGGATTGCTCAAGCTCACATACACACACACACACAAAATTTAGACGTGTTTTCATAAAATAGTTTTAGTTTTTGAAAATACCGTTTTGGTTTTGAGCTTCAAAATATACATCATTATGTTTCATGATTAGATTTCATCAAAATAAGTTTATATGGTTTATGTGTTTTGGATTTCATCCATACACATTATTGGTTCAAATATTTAGAAAAATTTATTTGATGTTTCTATATCATGTGTTTGAGTTTTGTATTTATCAAAACTTATTTTAGAGCTTATTGTCAATAACATAGATATTTCATCTTATTTGTATTGGATCATATCCATACACACTAAGCTTCAAAAGTGTTTAAAATATCTTATTTTTGTATTTGAAGAAGTTTTGAGAAAATTGTTTTTCAAATTGAAGATTGTTTTTTAAAAATACGGATTTTTGTTTAAGGCTAAATTTCTATATCACAAAAATAGTTCAAAAAGTCTGTAATATGTGTTGATTCTTGATCACACATATTTGTACTTCAAAATATCTCATTGAACTTATTCTTGTAGATTTTATGTAATTTTATGGGATTTTATAGGAGTTTATAAGACCAAGATTTAATCCCCAAAATTTCCTGACCTGACCTTCTAGCGGTCGGCCGACCGGTCGCCGGGCCAGAAGTCGGTCGACCGGGCGATCAACCGATGTGCACAGTCTTTGGCTTGAGGGCCGGTCAACCGGACCGTCGACCGGCTAGAGAGCTTTGCTCTCTGGATCTTGCCTCGGTCGACTGACAGGTCATGACCAGGGTGCGGTCGACCGGTAGCCCCAACGGTCAAAAATATAATCGTTGGCCGGTCGACTGACAGGTTATCTACCTGCAGTTTGAACCCAACGGCTATATTTCTGAACTCTATTTAAGGGGGATATTTTGGGTTATTTTATACAAGATTTCAAGAGGGTTTTTGAGCCAGTTTTTCCTACCTTTCTCAGAGGTTTTCTAATAAATTTTAGAGCTTAAAATCTGTATCAAAATGAGTGTTTATAAGAGTGATTCTCTTGTGTTTTTCAAAAGGATTTCTAGAGTTTTTCCTCCATAAATCTATCCTAGTTTTTCTCACAGAAGTTTGAGTTTTTCATTGCCATATTTATCCTATAGGAGCTTTGTTATGAGAGTGTTTTTGGTGATCAAAGTGTAGAGATCACCAAATATTCATCTTTGTATTTGAGGAGGCGAACTTGCGGGTTTGTGTTGTGACGAGTTCTTGTGAGAGCTCGATATAGAGGTGCGGCCTTGGCAAGCTAGTGTGCTTGCGTGTATTGTTCTTGCAGGACAAGAGAGAGACTTGTGAGTTCAAGAGTTCTAGTGTGAACTCGTAGGTGTTGCGACACCGAGTGATCTTGCAGAATCGATTCTAATGGAAATCCTTCATAGTGTTGAAGGCGGGGACGTATAGCAGGGTGCTCAAACCTCAAAACAATTCTCCTGTGTTTGTGATTGCTCATCTCTCTCTCATATGTGTTTATATATCTTGCATGCTTATATTGTTTCTCTTTATATGTTTGATATATCTTATGCTCAATTGATATATGTTTGAGATTGTTTGCTCACACTTGTATTTAACCAAGAGAGCCATAGTGGTACCTCAACTCTTAATCTAAAGGAATCTTGAGGAGATGGTCCAGAGCCCTTAACTGAGAATTCAGCTATACTCTTGTGTTATACCTTGTGTGTTAGCTTAATAGCTTTAATTTGCACAAATAGTTTTTAATTCCGCATCATTTGCAATAGATTAGCTAGTATACCTATTCACCCCCTAGGTGTATTTTCAAGCCCTCCTTATATGTTGAGAAGCGCTTTAAAATAGCTAAGAAACACTCTTTACTATTTTTAAAATAGCATACACTATGTAAGCTTTTTAATTTATTGTATAGTACTAGAGCCAGGCTATGATATTTCAATTTTTTTCTTATTACTTAACTGCGTGGATGGGGCCTCTCTTAACATACCTAAATCAACAAGTGAAGCCTTTCTTCTCTCTCGAATGATGAAGCCTCGTCTTCAATGATGAAAGATTGCAATGAATCAAATAACCAATCATTGAGTCCTAATATTTGACGATAGGCCCTAATCTTCTACCGAGAGACCTCAATCTGTGACAATTGAGCCATCTTTGGCATTAACAATGAACAATGGTAAACATTATGTGAGTTCTTTTAGTTATATTACCTTAGTTAGATGTGGATGTTTTCTTAGATTTTGATCATCGTAAATTAGTTTTGGTTTTATATATTGTTTATTTTTGTTAATATATGTGGTCTAGTTCAAATGTTGTTTTAATATATGAAAAATATATGTAGATGGTTTTTATTTTTTTAATATTTTCCTATTTACTATCTTTATTCAAGACTATTTTATATTTTCAAATTAAAAAATAAAAAACCATGTAGCTTATGCTTCATGCTACACAACTTGCACTCTTAACTATTAGGAGCTGGGGAGCTCTACGTTTTGCGCAATCGCTATTTTCAACGTAGTCAACCGATTTTAATTAGGACTGTTTTTGTGAGATTTGTAACGATTATTCATAACACCCTGAGGGGTCTAATTGAGAGATTTTGATGTCATCATCAACCCTACTCCTTTCCATTTGAGATGAAAAGTCTCAAATAAGAAGGCCCAAAGAACAAGAAAAAGAAGCATAAGTTGAGAGACAACTGAAAGAAATCCATGACTAATGATCGGGGGGTCGAAGATGTATAAAACACCTATCTTAAGGAAACCAAAATATTTAACACTACTAAATGAAAATTTGTTAAAAATAACCAATAAATAACTATTATACAAAGAAATTAGAAGAAAAGAAATCTAAACAAAGTAAACTAAACATTTCACATAGAATATAAAATTATAAAGAAAAAGACAAATACCCCACACAAATAATCAGAGAATTTGTGAGAACAAACTTTAGCCTAAAAAGACATGCATTTCTCTCTTTGCATGCATCCCAATAACTATCAAACTTGATCATTAAAGGGTTCAAAGCTCATGTGCATGGATTCTTTACAAAAATTATGAATTATAATTAGATAATGTTAAGTTCATGTGTGAGGCTTCTATAACCAAATGTTAACCAAAACTTTCTCCCGGTCTGTAATGCAGGGGTACCGTGTAACCCGTATCCGACACGGGTATAGGTCAGACACAGATTCGAGTCCAACATGGCTTGGACGCGGTGTCGGACATGTCAAGCCGTTCAATCCCGCTAAATAGCCAAAATCGGGTCGTTTTGGGCGCAGGAGCAGATCGGGGTCGTATCGCGTTTAATCAAGACCTGATAACCCGGTATCCTAATCTAAACCCTATCCTTACCCCGACCACTTCCCATTGTTCGCAAACTCTCTCTTCACCCCTTCATCTTCTTCAAAGAACTCCACGAAGACGACGACATGACAAAGCTACGATGGCGAGGCAAGGACGATGACGAGAGCACGATGACGTGACAACAATTGAGATCTCCCCCATCTCAACAAAGCAGCAACGACGAGTACGCGACGAGCCATCTTGACGATGACGCAACGACTACGACGATAATGGGAGCGTGACACTGCCAGCAACACGACAACGACAACACAGGGATAACGATTGATCTCCAACACGACGACGACAACAAGGTGAGGCTTTTTCTAGTTTTTTTTAGTATAACTGAAATTTGATATTTTGGTCTTTTTTGCTTCCTGTTTTTTGCTGTTTTTTTTTCGTTTTCTTTGATGTTGTTTGCTGGTCATTTTTTTTTTGGCTTTTTTATATCGATTTTTTATGTTTTTTCTTTTCTTTTTTTTTGCTATGTTTGCTGGTACTGGTTGTTGGTTCTAGTTGCTGGTTGCTGATTGATTGCATGATCTAGAGCATCAATTTCAATTTTTTGCTTCTCAACTCAATTCAATTGTTTTTAGCTTTTCAATTCATGATGTACAAAATCAATTGAGATCCTTCTTTTTGGATACTTCTCAATTCAATTGTTTTTTGCTTGTTCCGTCAAAATTTGTTTATTGCTTGTTGCTTGATGTAGAGAATCTTGCATAAATCCTTTTGATGTAGAGAATTGGAATCTATCACTTGAATCTAAATCTTGCATAAATCCTTCAACTAATCAACCTACCTAAAAACTGAAAAAAAGTGAGCAATGTTAACAACTTGAATGTTATTCTGAAAGTTCCGTAATTACAGGTATACTTGTATTTTGTGGGGTATACTTTTGTTTGGAAGGGTTATATTTGTATTTTGTGGGGCATACATTTCTTTGGAATGGGTATACTTGTAATTTCTGCATGCTCAAGATGATTAGAATATATTATTTAATGATGAATTTATATAAATTATGCATTTGAAAATTGTATTGTTAAATGTCACTTTTATGACTTGTTTATTATATTTATATATGTGTGTGTATACACGTCCTCAAGGGGACGCTCGACTGGTTAGATCGTGGGTTTGCTCCCCAGCAAGTCACCAGTTCGAATCTCTTGATGTTAAAATGAGGACTTACCTGTTTTGTGTGGTAGCTGACTATGCACAGGACCCACGGGTAAGGTTACAATACACCCTGTGTAACTAACTTAGTTACACACACCCTTTTTTACCACACAATTTTTTTACAAGATGAGATAAAAACAAAAATTAGGGTATGTGGTCCCAACAAAGTATTAATAACCTATTTAAAAACTATTTTTGTGTGGTGGAGACCTTTATGTGTAACTAAGTTGGTTACACATAGGGTGTATTGTAACCTTACCCTATATATATATATATATATATATATATATAGAGAGAGAGAGAGAGACTTGTGTCATTCCGGAAGGATTCGAGCTTGAATCCTTCTCACTCAAATACAACCTTACGATATTTGAATACAAGATCCATTCCGTTGAAGTTGATCTATATTATTTAAAGTATCTATAAACCAAAAATCAAGTATTTTAAATTTTTTGCCCATGCATCAAGTAGGGAAAAAACGGAGGGCCTAATACTGAGTGACTTAGTTTAATAGTGTAGAACATTTGAAACCTAGCAAAAATTTGGTTTGTAGGGGTTTTTAACTGTTTAGATCATGATCAAATGGCTGGATCAAAAATTTGTATGTCTAAAGACATAGTCTAACCAACTCACTACTTTCAGCCATCCATTTTGCGCCGCTTGATGCATGGACAAAATGTATTTAAAATACTTGATTTTTGGTTATAGATACTTTAAATAATATAAATCAACTTCAACAGAATGAATCTTGTATTCGAATGTTGTAGGGAAGTATTTGAGTAGGAAGGATTCGGGCACGAATCCTTCAGGAATGACATAAGTCTCTCTCTCTCTCTCTTTTATATATATATATATATATATATATATATATATATATATATATATATATATATACACACACACAGGGTATGACAATTTTCTAAAATATAGGCATGAGGCTATATATATATATATATATATATATATATATATATATAATATATATATATAGCCTCATGCCCTATATTTTAGAAAATTGTCATACCCTGTACATACCGTGCCTCCTAACTCACGGTTGATCATTTTGGCAAGAGTTGCATTAATGGAAAATCGCTATTATTGCAAGACAATGAGAAAGTCCAATTGGATGCCAGAGTCTGGGAGGGTCAAATGTGGTCTTTTGTTTACTTGAAGAGTGACTATACAGAACATGTTTGACGGTGATGGTCAGCAAGATTTTTCTAAGAAAGGGCTAAAGTGTGCAAATTTGGTAAGGTTTTTATGGTTCAGGGAGTGGCAAGGGAGAAATTACTTTTTAGTTGATCCCTTGTGGAAGAATGAGAATGGTGTTTGTCTTAAGTTTGACACTCGATCTTTTCCCATTCAAAATCAAATCCTCTGCAAGAGCTGACCACCTTTTCCTCCAACTTTCTTCCCCATCCTAAACTCAACTTGATCTCCCCCCTCCTCCTCTTCCCTTCCCTATCCTAAACTCACAACAAACAATATCCTCGTCTTCTCAAATTATCACCTAAGAAACTAATCTCTTCCAATCCACTATCCATCGACACCAAAAATAATCCCACCAAGTAACCGTTCTTCCTTCGAAAATCCTTCCAGCCATCAGTGTTTAACATGAAACTTAGTCGCTTTTTGAGTAAACAAAAAAATACAGTCAACTTTCTTGACTTCTAAAAGAACTTTCTCGTCATCTTACAACAATGGTAAACAACTCTATTAATGCAATTCATACCGAAATGATCAAACAAGAGAAAATATAAATTTCTGACAACTGCATCTGGCATACCTCACCCATGAAGAATTGAACTTTATCTAAATATAACTCAAACTTTTTCAAGGGGTCATCCACCCAAAAGCTTTAGACCCTCTGATTCTGAAGCTTGAAGGGGATAGAGATGCATGCAAATAGAGCAGGTGAGCATCTCTTTTAGGGCTCAAGTATATTCTTAGTGTTTATGTGATTATTCAATATCTTTGTGTGTGTTCTTCTTGATCATGTCAATTTAGTATTATGTGTGAAAGTTTTGATTCCCTTTTTTGGAATTTGTCTAGGATTTTTTTTTCTTTGTTTAGTAGTTGATTATTAGTTGCGGCTTTATAGATACTGTTAGAAATTTTGCTTATTTTTTCTTAGACCTTCAATCCCCTAGTCTTTTTTTTTCTTTCCTAGATTATTGGTCGTGTTTTTCTTTTTACGTCCTTTTTAGTTTCTTTTTTTTTACAGTTTTTGTTGCGGGGTATTGTTTAAAGTCTCATTTCAACTGGAATAAAAATAAGATTTATGACAATCTCCAATACAAACTCTATCAATTCCATTAGGGTACTTCAATGACCAGTAGAAAAATGAAGAAAATTGCATGTAGCAACTAAGCATTCTAAAAGACTAATGGAAGTAGCATTGAGATATAGTAATTAGGAAAATCTTTTGGCCTAATATGACCTTGGACATTTGAGATGAGGGTATTGCAACTCCCACCGCAAAGGATAGAGAGGTGTGTGCCAAACTCATTTACAGTTATATCAAGATTTTGGGAGAAGTGCTCTGTACGTCGAGGATGACGATTGACAAGCGGAAAGTCGACTAGAGGGGAAAACATATGATAGAAACAATATGAGAGGCAAAGTTAAGAAGTACAGTGGCATCAGGATTTGAGGTCAGAAGAGGAGAGTTCTAGAGCCTGAGGATATGTTCAACCTGTGTGGAAATTCAGAAGGACTAACAAGAAGTTAGTTATAAGCCAAAAAAGATCGTTTGTCTTTGGTTAGTTGAAGAGGAAAGAAGATTAAACCTAGAAGAGAGATGAAGGGAAGACCAAAACAACTAGCAACAGTTTAGCCATGGAGGCCACATGAGAGGCAAACCACATGGTTCCCCATACAAGAGAAATCTCAACTGTGTGGGATTCTCATCTTAGTTACAAAGAATAAGTGTAGTGGTCAAAATTTGGCCTCTATCAGGATCATGACATGTCCTTCTCTGAAAGAACACGAGAAGGTGCTCATAAACCCTTCCGGAACCACCCACATCCTAGCCTCTCTAAAGACATCTCTCGCCCCAGAGTTCAAAGTCATACAGCCACCCAGAGCCGACTCGACTCCGGACCGAATGTCACGTGGCAAGTTTATCCATCACCACGCACAGATCGAGGCGAACTTCACCGAATCGCAGTCTATTACGTGACTATCTTCTTCCTCGTCCAAAGCCACCTTACAGCTAAGCAGAGCAGTTGAAGATAGCAATCGATAAACCTCCAGCACACCAATCCTAACAATCTGTATACGACCTCAGCAGTTACAAGGATCAGTGATTCAAACAGAACAGCTGAAGATCTGCATCTATCTACATCCTTTCTATCACCCATGTCAAGTGTAAATACACCTCCTTCTCTAACAAGAAAAAAGTCGCTTTCCTAATCCTTAGAGCACATACTACACCACGCTAGCAGTTTCTCTCTGCTAGTTCACGATGATACACCGACAGTTTTCCTTTACCGGTCCTTTCCTTATCAACACTGCTGATTCTCACGCCCGAGGGTCACCGGTGTTCCTAATCTAAAAGGCGTCTTCTTTCTTTGTGTGCTATGATAGGTTTCATCAGGTGCGTCCAATTGCTTGTAGCGAAGTTTTCTCCACCACAATAAGATTGGTGGTGATAACACAAGTATGGACCAAAGATCAACTTCAATAAAATCTTTAACCTAACATAATTCCGCAAAATCAAGGACAATGGGTAAGATACCAATAATAGTGCCTACAATACTCACTATACATGTCGAATTCGTGTTAGCCCAACATGCCAATGAAACTCCACGAATATATATACATCCAAAAAGGAATGGTGTGGATAAAAAGGTTGGAGAAAACCTTATTATTTTCTTAGCAACTAGGTGCACATTGTAATCGTCAAACTCCTAACAAGCTACTCTCAACAAGAGCAAGGTCCAGCTAGGACATGAAAACAAAATAAATAGCAATCATTGTTGAGTGCTCGAATGAATACTATGACAATCCACATTGGTGGGAGGAGGGCAAAGAGTTGTAAAAGAGGCTACATAGCCTTAGAAGTGACGTATACGTTGATAGTCATACTCTGCAGTAGCTTCAAGCTCCGTAAACACACTATAGCCATAGGATGTTCGATAGGTGCCACCAAACCAAAGTAAAATATAGGAATGATAGGAAGCACGAAGAAGGCAGAGAAGCAGGAGGGATGGATAATGCCCAAAAGAGAAGGGTGAGTGGAAGGCAAAGGAGTTTCTATGAAGTGAGAGCTAGCATAAAGTCTTATGAGAATCAATTTCAAGACGTAGCAAAGTACTGCGAATGGAGAAAAATAATTAGGATAGCATGACCATAAATAGGGAGGAAATGGATGAGAATATGGATGGTTGGAATAGAAAGGGTGATGGCAAAGTTCCATGAAAAACAGCAACTAAACTAGAAGCAAAGAGAGCAAAGGTGAGGATATGACAGCTTAGTGATAGTTCTTTAATGTTAAATTTGGAGTGAGATTTGACCAGGTCATTATTTGCAGGATTGGCTTTTGTCCCATCATTACTTGACACCGAACTTGGAAACAATGTTTAAACCAAGATGATATAAGAATGGGATATATACAAAGGTGAGATGGTGCCATCATGGATTTATGAGAATAAGCAGTCAACGACTCAAAAGTGGGAAGAAAGTGATTGACTAGAGTACCAACTAGCTTAGTGAGAAGATAAATGAGCTTGTGGGTTTAGAAAGCAAGGAGAAAAATGTGATGTGGGCCACAGGATATGACACGATCTAGTGAAAACTTTTGGCAAACGAAAGGATAGGTAATCGGTTGCCCCCACTCTTGGTTTTAGTTCAATCAACTTGATAGCGTGGCACAATGGTTTGGCCAAAAGTGGCAAGCGAGCTCGCTTTTGAGCTTGCGTGACCGTGAATGCAAAGCAAAAAAAAAGGGGAATATAAGTAACAATGAAGTAAGAAATTGAGGCTAAAAAGGTGCATGCGAATATGAAGCTTTTAAATTACAATTTACAAAAATCCTTCTACCGTTTAAAATTCTAGGGTGTTGCGTGCAATTTTATTTGTTTTTTTTGATATTTGTATCGGTTATTCGGTATACCCTGACATATCTGATTTGGAGTGACTTTCATGTCATCGTCAATCCTATGCTTTTCCATTGAGATAAAATGGTTTCGAACAAAAGGGATGCTGACAGACTAAGAGAAAAATATGTATCTAGATTGGGAAGAAAAGAAGAAACTATAGCTAACAATCCAAAGGAAAATAAAAGAATAGACATGAAAAAGAATTACACCTAAAAGAATCAAAAAATACTAACACTATTAGATAAACAAATATCAAAAACAGCCAATAAACGAGTACTAGACCAAAAAAGAAACAAGAAATATGAAAAACCCTAAACAAAGTCACAGAAGGGAAAACTAAACGTTCACATAATACAAATTAACAGGACCAAAAAGAATAATCTAACAAAAATAATGAATACTTAGAGAATTGCTAGAAACACAGCTGAGATTGAAGGGACATGCTCATTTGCCTCTTTGAATGTATCCCATCGACCAGCAAACTTGAGCATTAACAAATTTAAAGCTCTTGGGTAGTGGACCAATTGCAAAAATTTCATAATTGGATAACGATTAGTTCTTCATGTGCAAGCTATTTCAAAAGTAAATGTTTGAAACCAAAACTTTCTAGCCATTG
Source organism: Agave tequilana (assembly GCA_038442645.1). NCBI lineage: Eukaryota > Viridiplantae > Streptophyta > Magnoliopsida > Asparagales > Asparagaceae > Agave > Agave tequilana. The sequence goes on from JAVJIF010009873.1 coordinate 34,173, forward strand.
ATCATTCTAGTAAAAGTTGCATTAATGGAGTATTTTTTATTGTTGCAGGACAAGGAGACAGTTATACAGGAAATCAAAGAAGACAGTTATACTAGAAATCAAAGACTAAAAAGGGGAGACATGGACTTCTGTCTACTCGAAGAGCAGGTATAGCTTCATGTTCAACACCAGTGACTAGAAGAATTCTGCAATAAAGGGAGGGTTGAAGCCCGAAGATTTGGAGAGGTTTACTAGTGCTAACAGATCGAGTGGTCGGAGGGAGATTACTTCCTAGTTGACACTTTGAGAAAGAATGAGGATGATGTTGGTCTAGAGTATTATACACGGACCCAATCTTCTCCATCCTTCCACCCATATAAAATAAAATTTGATGCCGTTAGACCCCTGACCACCTTCCGCTCCATCTCCCTTTCCCATCCTAAACTCAAGACTAACACCATTCTTATTCTTTCTCAGAGTGTCAACTGTGAAGTGAAATCTCTCACATCTCTCTTAGCACCAGAAAAAACCTCACCAAATCTCCATGTTGTAGCATTTTTCTTCCTTCAAAAAATTTTCCAATCGCCACCACGTAACAGAAAACTAAACCCTCTAGTCGAGTAAACAGAAGCCTAAGCCGAACCCTCTAGTCCTGACCTCCAACAAAACTTGTTTATCATCCTGGAACAACAAAAAATATTTCATTAATGCAATTCCTATCAGAATGACCAACTGTGAGAAAAATATCAACTTCTGACAACTGCTTTCTGAATAGCTCGCATAAGAACTAAACATTATCTAAGAAATAGTATTTGCAAGGAATCACTGCCCAAGTTCTTCCGACCTCATATTTCTGAAGATTGATAGCAATGAGGATGAATGTGAAGGAGTAGTGATGGGGGACGAACTCTAGGAAATCTCAACCTAGGGTTTCTCTCCCAAGATAGGGTTTGGGAATCTCTCCCTAGGGTTTCTCACCCGAAGCACACAGGCTACTCAAAATACTCAAACAATAATTTTCATTATCAATCATTGGCTGAAAATAACAATACTAGTCTTGGCCTTAAATAGGCCTACATCAACGGAAAGATCCCATCACAACCGATATGGGATAAAACTAACTAACAATAACAACCAACTAAAACAAACTACAATAAGATAAGATAAGCCAACAACTAAATCAAACAAGTACTACTAGATGCCCCCATCATTCCCTCGGGGTTGGGGAAAACTCGACCCTGTCGAGTGTAGATCTCAATTCTCAATCGGGCCATGGTGGTGGCCGTGGACCCAACAGATGTGCATCAAGGCTGAACCAAGGCGGTGTAGGTGGGACTGGCTTCTGTGACTGATATGCTATAAAAGATGACAACTCAAGCAATGCGCATGTAACAGAAAGAGGCACATCCTCCAGGATGAGAACTGAATCAACTATACTTCGCACCATGAATAGTCTGACCTCCTGTAACTCTGTCTCCTGTAGGAAGATCTGCAAAGGATCATACAAGTCCGGCGATCTTGGGACACTGGAACCCTCATAGCTGGTGTGGATGTCATTAGCTCCATGGCAAGTTCTGCTGTTAGATCTACTGAGTTCTTTACAAGAGGCTCTTCTATCTTTGGCTCTGGTTCAGGCTCATCAACAACTACTGGCTCTGGCTCTAGCTTAACTGCATTATCTTGTTCTGGCTCGTGCTCCAACTCAGCAACAACTTCTGACCCTGGCTCCTCGAGAACGTCAGGCTCGACAAGGGCTGAAGGCTCTGGATCTGTGTCCCTCTTTGCAGCCTGGCTTGCTACACGTTTTTGTAGGGCCACTCGAAACTTAGTGTAGAGATCTGTGATTGATCGGCTCTCAGTCTCTGGCTCAACATTGGGCTCTTTATAATCTGACTCAGATGAATAAATGGGTGGAGCATAACGAGCGCGAAGAAAGTCTTGCAAGAGAAACCAGTATCGACATAACTTATGATTGTTCTCTACCCAATAATATGGCTCTCCCACCAACTTCATTCGGGCATAGAGACACTTTTGCTCAGATGTCAGAGAAAAATAATTGAAGAAAGTTTCAAGATTGCTCTCCCAGTCTTCATAACCGTAACGGTCATAAAAACCACGAAAAGTCGGGACAGCCGCATACATTTTCCATTCAACTTCCTTTGGATCACCATTAGTATGAATATATTGACCACAAAAATAAAATCCCATAAGGAAAATTTCAATGCATAAGCTCAAAAATTACCTAAGAATCTCAAAGGCTCGAACTGGACCCAAATCGGACTGTTGCAGGACTTATAGCAACACCAAATAGGGATTGTGGAGGTCGTCTCTGCTGCTTGAATGCTGCGAAAATCTATCTAGTAGTTCCGGGGCTCTGTCACGAACCCAATGCTTCAAACAGATCTCAAAACGGACTCCGAACGGGCGAGCTTTGGGTTTTTTTGTTGGGGGGAATTAATAGGAACTGCAGGTTACTGTTCATGTGAATAGGGTTTACTGTTCACATGAACAGTATCGGTACTGTTCAGATTTACTGTTCACGTGAACAGTATCGGGTTACTGTTCACGTGAACAGTAACGGATGATTACTGTTCACGGAACAGTAATCTCAAAAGTTTTCTCTCTCTTCTTTTTTTTTTTTTTCAGATCTAGGGTTTTGGGAATTTGTGGAAGTTTTGGTGAAGGAAAAAAAAGGTTTTTTTTTGTGGAAGCTAGGGTTTTGTAAAAGAAGTGAAAAAGATCAGGATTTAGCTCTGATACCAAAATAACGGGGGACAAACTCTAGGAAATCTCAACCTAGGGTTTCTCTCCCAAGATAGGGTTTGGGAATCTCTCCCTAGGGTTTCTCACCCGAAGCACACAGGCTACTCAAAATACTCAAACAATAATTTTCATTATCAATCATTGGCTGAAAATAACAATACTAGTCTTGGCCTTAAATAGGCCTACATCAACGGAAAGATCCCATCACAACCGATATGGGATAAAACTAACTAACAATAACAACCAACTAAAACAAACTACAATAAGATAAGATAAGCCAACAACTAAATCAAACAAGTACTACTAGATGCCCCCATCAAGTAGGTGAACACTTCTCTACAGGTTTGGTATGTTGTTAACGTTTTTGTGATAATTCATTATCTTTGTATTGATATTCAACTTGGTCCTTGGAATTTAGAATTTTGTGAAAGTTCTGGATTCATCTTTTTGCCAAGGACTTTCTTCTTCTACTTTGTTCTATGTCTTCCTTGTCTACTAGTAGATTACTAGAATAGATGTGGCTTTATAGTTGTTCTATTCAGTAGCATTAAAAATTTTAGTTTTGCCTAGGCTAGGACTTCTTGACAACCCTATTCTTTTCTCCTTATATATCATTAACCATAACTTTGTTTCTACCTTCTTTCTAGTTCCGTCTCTCTCTTATTCCAGTCGGGACCTTATTTCAAGGACAAAGTTACACCTAAGCTCTTGTGGGGGTCACCCCACCCCCCCACCCCCCCACCCCCCTAAAAAACAAGGATTGAGCAAATCTTATAGGTATAGGCAGTAATATTAAGGAATAAGAGTACCAATTGAACCATGTAACTACAAATCCCCCACATGCATGTCCTGCCACGTTGTCAATGAATAAGGATACTATAAGTTTAAGTGTTAGACTATTATAACTTGCCACATCATATTCGGATTTTAAATAGAAGTATAAAATAACTATTAGCTACTTAGTTTTAGAATATGTGTGTGTGTGTAGAGAGAGAGAGAGAGAGAGAGAGAGAGAGAGTATATTAGGTTTTGGGTCAGTTCGAAGAGAGAGTATGGGAAAGCTTAAATGGCTCTCTTCTCTTTGATTCTTATTTATAGTAAATATAGGCATGTGATATATCGTATCAAACATTCACATGATACATTGTATCTAGACACAATTCTAATACTCCCCCTCAAGTTGGAGCATATATATCTAATATGCCCAGCTTAATACTTAAATTAGAAAACACCTGGGTTAAGGCAACTTTGATAAGGTCCGCTAGCTACTTCGAAGAAGATGTGAATCTGAAAGTAACCACCTTCTTGGTCCACGCATCTCTGATAAAATGATAGTCAATCTCAATGTGCTTGGTTCAAATGCAGAATTCTGAGCAATGTAGATAGCAGACTGGTTTTCACAATGCATGGGCATGGGTCCAGGCTGTTTAAAATCAAGCTCCATCAGTAGATTCTTTAGCCAAACCATCTCACATGCAGTATGAGTCATAGCTCTATACTCAGCTTCTGCACTTGAGCAAGATACTACATCTTACTCCAAGTCACAAGATTTCCTCCAATAAAGGTACAATACCCTATAGTAGACTTCATATCTCCTCTGTCACCAATATAGCCTAAATCAAAGTATCGAGAACTGTGTACATGTCCATACTTCCTATACACCAAGCCTTTCCCTGGACAACCCTTGATATAAACCAAAATCCTTAGTGTAGCTAACCAATGAGCCACTCTAGGTTCACGCATGAGCCTACTTAGTACACCGACAGTAAAAGTTATATCTAGTCTAGTAATCATCATATAAATCAACTTTCCAATCAATCTCATGTACCTTCCTGGGTCATCGAGTGAGTGACAGTCATCAAGCCACAAGCATTGTTTTAAATATCGGCCGATATATTGATATATCAGATATATCGGCTGAGATACCGGTATTTTATCCAAAACGATACGATAAGTGCGAAATTTATCGGATATCATTTTGGACCGATACGGGCCGATATACGCCACGTGGTCGATATATAAGCCGATATCCGAGATGAAATATCTGATATATCAGCTGATATGGTTACTTATTTGCATAATTATTTTTTTGCTTCAGAAATCGTTTTATTTTATTCTATGTTCATTGTGGTATTTCAATGATGTTTTTATATGATGTTTGGATAATAACTTATTTCTTTTAATAGTATCTTATATGTATTGACATTGATATATCAACTGGTATTTAGTATTATATCGCGATATATCACCTAATATCTGGTATCCAGTATATAATTTTCCGACTGGTATATCGCTGATATCCGATATTTAAAACACTGACTACAAGTCCACATTGGCTTTCATTAGAGTTTTAGTAGGCTTGCACCCCAAAAGTCTTATCTCCTCTAGAAGATTTAGAGCATATTTTCTTTAAGAAAGAAGTATAATATATTTTTGATACACAATTGCAATTCCTAGAAAGTATTTAGGCCTCTTCATATCCTTGGTCACAAAATGACGCTTAAGATCTCTCGTCTCCAATAGCCCTCCAGAATCACTGCCAGTTAGAAAAATGTCATCAGCATACACTAGCAAAACTATAATACAAGACTTTGTGCGTCAAATAAAGACAGAGTAATTTGAGTGACACCGGTGAAAACCAATGCCAGAGATGGTAATGCTAAACTTCTCAAACTATGCCCTTGGACTCTGCTTGAGGTCATATATAGCCTTTTTGAGATTACAGACTTTATTCTCCCCCTGAGCAATATAACCGGAAGGTTGCTCCATATACACTTCCTCCTGAAGATCGCCATATAAAAAGGCATTCTTGACGTCAAGCTAACACAAGGGCCATGACAAGTTAACAGCAACAGAGAACATGATCTTGATAGAATTCATCCGGGCAACTGGTGAGAACGTCTCAAAATAATCAATGCCATATGTAGTATAACATTTGACCACGAGTCTACCCTTATACCGATCCATTGATCCATCTAGGCGGTACTTTAAAGTATAGACCCAGTGGCATCCCACAACAACATCTGTGGGTGCCGAAACCAACCCCAAGTTCCTCACGAAATAAGAGCATCCATCTCCTCACCCATGGCCTTCTTCAAGGCAAGCACCAATAAGGCCTCCTCACAAGACCTGGGTATAAACTCAGAAGACAAGGATAACGCAAACTGACAAAAGTGGAGTTAAAATGATCATAAAAAATAAAATTTGAAATAGGATAATTAGTGCAAGAACGTTTACTTTTTCGAAGGGCGATGGGAATATCAAGATCAGAAGGAGATGTTGAGGGAGAGGACCGTTTACTGGAGAGGGGTTGACCGGAATTGATTCAGAGGCAGAAACTTTTTAGCGATGAGTGTAGATGATTCTAAAATCTTTAACTAGCTCCCGAACTGACTGTGATGCATGTGGTTGTAAAGTGTCTCCCAGTGGCATTGGCGAAGAATCAACAGAAGAAAGTGCAGACAACGACACAGACAAAGAGGAGGAACAGATGCAGATGTAATACCAGGAATTGGTGGAGAGAAATATGGAAAAGACTCAAAGAACGTGATGTTGGCAGAAACGAAATATTTTTTGATAGAGGGATTGTGACACCGATATATTTTTTGAGTTATGGAATTTCCATCAAAGAGATATTTGATAGATCTAGGAGATATTTGTCTAACCCAGGAGATAACTCTTGGACAAAATAAGTATAGCCAAACACCTGAAGAGTCATGGAGAAGACACTTTTGTGAGGATAGAGATGATAATGAAATTTCTCCAAGAAAGACAAATGAAAGCATCCTATTAATAAGATGACAAGTGCTTAATAAAGCATCGATCATAAATATTTAGGAACATGCATATGAAATATCATGGTCCTACCCATATCCAGAATATGCCTATGTTTGCGTTTAACAATTCCGTTTTGTTGGGATGCACGAGAGCAGGATGTCTGGTGAAGAATCTCATTTTTTCGATCAGAAGATAGATACGTCATTTTATATATGCTCTAAGGCATTGTCAGTTTGAAGCACATGAATGAAAGTAGAAACCTAATTTTTTATTTCATTGAAGGAGAGTTCAATGACACTAGAAACTTTTGACCTCTCTTTTAGTAAATATAACCGACTCATTGGAGAGAAGTCATCAACTACGGTGAGAAATTACCAGAAAATTTATCCACGCTAAAATAAGGGATGAAAAAATAAATCTCAGATCAGACCAACATAAACACAGCGATTTACATGAAAAACCCGAAGGGAAAAACCACGGAGAGAGGAGTTTCACTATAATTCAAGAAAAATTACAATGGTTATCGCTTCAATCTCACACACTAGGGTTTCTGGGTTGAACTGATCCTCTGTTTCCATTGGATAGGGCATTTTATTTATACATGTATTTCGTGGATAAAGTTGTAGAGTTCAACTATGTTTAAACATTTAACCGCTTATCTCAGAGGCGGTTTAGAGCTAAACGTTTTGATTTGTATTGGTTGAACGAGTGTTCATCTTTATCTGGTAGCCTGCGTCCGACTGTTGATATGGTTGATCCATTCCTGAGTTGTAACTGTCGGGTTTAGATGGAGATTTGGCCTAAAGATAGGTATTCTCATAACTGACTCTTCTTCTAGCCACCTGAACTGCTTGAAGTTTGAATTGGATGAAGCCTCTTGTTCAGAGATTTTGAAAGCAGCCATGTGTCACTTGCTTATTTCAGGTTGGTTGGTTTGGGAGGTCAGGAATATTCCCTCAGGACATAACGGTTCCCAGGAACTATGGAAGATAGAGAGGAAAGCAGACTTCTTGAACTTGGCCTTGGGTTGCTTGTGATGCTTCAATTTTTGTCTTCTAGTAGTGTGCCCCCATAGGCTGGCAAAGCCTTAAATGCATGTTCCATCTGTTGTCGCCACAGTCAGGCAACTGTCACTTTTGAGGGGGGCGTGGCGCCCGAGATTGGTGCCGCATATCAAGGTTGATGATTCAAATATAATCTGTGATGCATGCATGCCTCTGATCGAGGAGCTGCACAAGTTTTGAGGGGTTTTAAATGTGCTGCTCATTTAAGCCCTGGAGGTTCTTCCAACCTCTGAATTTCTCCATCCCTCTCGTCTTCTGCATCTCTTTACCTCCAGATTTATTTTGATCACTCAATTTCTTTAGCGATAGCGAAGCAAAGCAAATACGGCATTGCCGACGACGTGGCCAAGGGAAAAGCCACAAAGGAGAAGGTGAAGAGGTCCCATTTTCGTACCAGGATTGGGATCGACTTCGATCCAAAAACCTCCAAGCTCCGCAATCAGGAGGATGTGAATAAGTACCTGGCAAGGTATGGCATCCGGTTAAACCCTGGGATCAAAGTAGAGTTTTGCTCCCACGGCGTTGACATCTCTCGGGCCCCACCCAATGGTGTATATATGTGTCCCCAGACTCTCGCATTGGGGTTAAGATTGCCGATGACGAGATTCAATCGCAGCATTCTGACTTTTTACAGAACCGCTCATTCTCAGTTATCGGGATCAGCCAGGCGTACGGTACTTGGGTTCGAGGCCCTCTGCGCTCTAAATATTCTCGAGGCGTGCCGGTGTGAGGTCTTCAGTGCCGCTTACGCACTAAGGAAAACCCCCAAGATGTGCGCTACTTTATGCCTCAGAGTGGGGTCGAGAAGATTATCATCAATACGGTTGACAAGCGACCATGGCATGCGGCGTGATCCAGGTGACTAGTCTGTGGAAATCCGAGTCGGAGGACCAGCACGAAGCCATCCTCATCGTCTGGAACTTGGACCTCGTCCCTTGTGGTCGGGCCTCGCCTACTGCTGATATCGAGGCAAAGCTACGGGAGCTGACGGACATCGACCAAGATTACCGTAACTGGAGTTGATTACTGGATCCTTATTGTCCTCTTGTGCCCCCAGTACTCTCCAGGGCGTCTGCTTTAGACAAGGGTTAGCCCACCGCCGACCTAGGGTCTCCTACTTCAGAGAAAAGCTCACCAGCCGTCGACCTCGGTTGGTCAAGTGTTTCAGGCAGATGGTTCCTACCAAGGGGAAAAGGCCCCTAGCTTAGTCTTTACAACCTCCATGCCCCAAGGTAAGTTCCCAGTTTCATCAGTTTTCTATCTAAAGTTGATTTTTGATGCTGATTTCTTTCTTGCAGAAGAGGATCAGGCTCAAAGTGACGAGGAGGGAATGGTGGAATTGTTGGTGGATGCACCTGCTCGTCCGACCCCAACTGCGGGGCAGCCCTCCGAGTTTGGAGACGCTCGGGTTAGGCGCTTTGAGCCCGTGGACTCCAGGGTTCGGGGGCATCACCAGTCGCGGAGAACCCCGAGAGTTTGGACGCACGTCGCCCGGGCAAATAAATAGGGAGGCAGAACTCCCAATGGTGCCTCCCATTACAATTGAGGTACCCTCCGATGATGAAATGGAGGCAAGGGGCCCCTGGTTCTGGCTGAAGATGAGTCTGATTCCTTGCCTAGGCCCAAAGTGTCAGAGAATATTGAAGCTCCGTTGTCGGGAGATAGCGTAAGGGTCGCTGGCCAAGCCAACTCTTCGGGGGCTGCGACTGAGTCTCTGATGTTGTGCTCAGAAGGGCTCACGGAGAATCCTCCCCTCGGGTTATATCTCCGGAGGGGAGATGTTGAGGCGACCCTCGGGTACGAGAATTTCTTAGGAGGGCTTGAGGAGCTTAAGGCCCTGCCTTGAAGAAACAGAGGCAGCACCTGAAGAATGAGGTCTTCCGTGTATGTATCGCGATGCCTCTATCTTGAGTTAGTTCTTTATACGTCATCTGACTTTTTCATTTCAGAATGCTGTGATGACCTCTAAGCTGCTAGACGACCATCGGGACGCCCTGAAGGAAGAGGGCACGATCACTGAGCTGTGTCAGAAGGTGAAAGAGCTCGATGGCGCAAGAAAGGCGGTAGTTAAGAAGATTAACCGGCCCAGGCGGACCTGGACCGCAAGGTAACGATCCAATCAATTCGGGAAAAGGAGCTAGAACTGCTTAGGAGTTAGTCTAGGGAGAGGGAGCCCTACAGACTAAGCTGTCAGCCGCTCGGAGGAGCTGGAGAGGAAGAGCACAAGGGTGCAGAAGGGGACTCCGATCTGCATCTGTAGGAGACAGTTGCAGTCAGCTCAGCAGGAGCTTGAGAAGGTGCGTTGGCACGCTGAAGGGGCGGAGGCCACCCTGAAGTCAAAAAGTGCCGCCTTCCAACAAGTCTCCCTTTGGATGCTCCTTCCACCGAGACCTCGGCTCCGATCGCACCAGAAGGCGAGGCGCTGTCGACTCCCCTTTTCAAAGCGTCTCACAAGGGCAAATTGAGTGTCTGACTTTTTTTTATCTGTGTAATTCCGATGTAATTTCTTTTTTGGTGACTAAACGAAAAGCTCCTTCACTATCTGAATTTTATCTCGTTTTTTGTTGTGCCTCAAGGCCCCCATGGGTGTTGACCTGGCGGTCATGCTGGATCATGCGCCTGGTTTGGCAGGTTTAAGTAAAAGAGGGACCCGTCCTTGGGAATGATCCTCTCGAGAACTGCGAATGCCCCACATTCGCTTAGGCTTTGCAGGGGCCGATCCGAGTGTGAAGTGCCTTGAAAAGCCCAGGCTGAGACTTGAGCGTTCTGACCCTGAGGACGGAGACGAGGGGGTGGAGTTGTACCTCGACGATAAGCCCAGAGCATTGCTAGATTTTTCTGAATGCTCGCCAGAGGAGTCGCAAAGTGTATGTCCCAGACGCTTCCTGGGCTCCCCCGTCACATAGAGCTTTTTATACTCAACCTCCTCACCTTCCAGCTGGATCGGAAGCTAATTTCCCACAATGTGATTGTAAACGAGGAGAGGGTGTGCGAGGTGTTTCTGAAATGGGCTAATATGCTGAAGGGATGGATTGAGGAAAGAGAAAGCAGATTTGGAGGTGAGGCTCCTGAGGCGGCTTGAGGAGCTGAAGAAGGCACTCGATGACATCTCGAAATTACAGGAGAAGGTTGCCTCCAGCCAGTCGAAGATCGCCTCACTTCGCGAGGTGATCGATCTGGAACGCGCCGAGAAGCTGGAGCTGAGGCGACATGTCCGATTGTTGGAGAGGGATTTAGAGGGCCGAGAGGCTGATGTCAGAGAGTTGAGGGCTGAATCTAAGCATCAGAATAGTCGCTATGATGAACTCTGGATGGCCCACGACAATCTGCTTATGGAGGTGCAGGCGCCGAGCTCAAGTCACGATCTTAAGCTCTTGAGGATGAGCAGAGGGTGCGAGTGGCTGGCTCGGGAGCCCAAGTGGCTGGGCCAGAGATGCAATCCATCACTCTGAGGGTCTGACCGATCGGGCCGAATGCAAGAATCGTCGACCGGAGGGGCCGAGCGATCGGATTGGGAGCACCGAAGCTGGCCTGGGAGGTCTCGGGGATGGTCGGAGAGTCAAGGTGGCGGACATAAGCGGAGTTAGCTAAGTCCATTTGCGCTCTTTTTGTAACTAACGAAATGAGAAAATTGTGCTTCTCCTGTCATTAATGAAGGCAATAATTTTCCTTTTTCGACTGTGCCATCTCTTGTTCTTGATGTGCTCATACGGGTGTTAGGTATATGCCCTACCTGGTTATGTTTTGCTTGGTAGCTTATGGAGGCATGTCGCCCATTGTCAGGGTGGGGTACGCCATAGTCTTCCGGGTTGCTCGGGTAGTCGTCAGGGAAAGACCCATGGGGGTTGTTGACTCACTTAGGTGGTCGTTAGGATGAAGACCCGATATAGGTTGACACCGAGCAGTCATTGCGAGCGAGCCTCCATACGGCTGTTGACTGGCTTAGGTGGCCGTTATAGGCTGTTGAAGAGTTTGTCGTGCTCAGGAAGGTATGAGACATTAAAAACTTGAGAGAACTGAATCTTTTCATTGGATATTACATGTCTTTCACATAGTATTGTTTCGAATGAAAAGAGTTTCATCCCCTTTTTTTGTGAGACGGACTTCTCGTCCTGAGTTGTGCTGGAGAATGAGAGCTTTAGTCGACAGACTTGGCTGGGGTCTCTCCGACTGCTGGACCTTCCTCTAGGATAAACTCGTCAAGGCATCCTCGTTGAACAAGATCCTCGATGTGCTTTTTGAAGGCCCAGCAATGTAGGGTGGCGTACCCCCGACTGCCATGAAAAGAATAATGTCCTACTTCTAGAGGATTTGCGTCGTGCTTGGTTGGCTTGGGGAGTTCCACCCATAGCTAATGCTTGATGATGTGAAGGATCTGATCAATCAGCAGCTTTAAGGGGGTGAAGACCGAGATACCCTTGCTCTTTGTAGATGTTGGGGAAGTGTTTTCCTTCTCGTGTGTTGGGGCGTGATATCCCCTCGCCCGCTTTCGTGAGCGATCGGCTCCGTGGCTTTCGGGGTCTTCTTGGAGAGAGGTTACTTTGGAGCGCATTTTATTTAGCTTGAAAACTAAGTGAGCCGGAGTTGTAGGGTACTGGTAGATCTCGGAGGACGTGTCTATTTGGGTCTCCCTGGCACCCAACTTAATGACCCACTATTGCCCTTTCGGAAAACATTTATCTGTGTGAGCAACTGATGGTTGACCTGCATTACTGCCTCTCACTCGCGCTCTACGGTATCACGATGGATGGCAATCAGTTCTCGCTCGCGGTCTACCCAGGCCCGTTGTTCACCCAGCCGGCGTCGCCAGTCGGTCACCATCTGAATGAACAAACTGTCCTCGGGAGAGTACCAACAGCTCGAGCTCGCCAGAAGCGTTGGCATCATGACAGACGACATTCTTATATGCCATGGTTGTCTCGCAAGTCTGTTTTGAGGAAGGGTCAGGGTATTGAACAGAGAGAACTTAAGAGTGTGGACTCAAAACTCTCAATGAAAGCACTAAAATGTGACGGGTAATTTCTAGGGAATTTATCCACACACCTAAATTAAGGAGATGGAAAAAAATCTCAGATCAGACCAACACAAACATAGAGATTTATGTGAAAAATCTGGAAAGAAAAAACCACGAATAGAAAGGAGATTTCACTATAATTTAGGAAAAATTACAATGATTATTGCTCTAATCTTACATACAAGGGTTTCCGGGTTGAATCAATAATCCCTTTCTGTTGGCCAGGGTATTTCATTTATACAGGGAGTATCTGGTGGATAAGGTTGTAGAGTTCGGTTTGTTTAAACATTTAACCGCTTATCTCAGAGGAGGTTTAGAGCCAAACACCTTGATTTGAATTGGTTGAACGAGTGTTCATCTTTATCTGGTAGCCTGCATCCGGCTGTTGATATGGTTGATCCGTTCCTGAGCTGTAACTGCTGGGTTTGGGTGGAGATTTGGCCTAAATATAGGGATTCTCATAACTGACTATATCTCCTTCTTCTAATCATCCGAACTGCTCGAAATTTGAATTGGATGAAGACTTATTCAGAGATTCTAGAAGCGGCCACGTGTCACTCGCTTATTTGAGGCTGGATGGAAACGTGTCATGATCTCGAGAAGGTTAAGAAATTACCACTACATCAACAAAGATCAGAAAATATTGAAAAACTTTAACGAAAGGGACACGACTGGGACCCCAAACATCGGAGTAGACTAACTCAAAAGGAGAGCGACTACAACTAGTGCTCAACTTGGATAAGTAGCACAGTGTGCTTACCTAACTCACAAGACTCACATCCTAAAGAAGAAATAGAAGACACAACAGGAACGACAGACCTAAGTTTTTGCATCGAGGGATGACCCAAGCGTCAATACCATGATAGAACGGGATCAAGCTGATCTGTAATCAAGCCAGTAGGGTTCATTCTGTCATCCAAATAGTACATGCCTCCTCATTCATGCCCTGAACCAATCCTTTTCCCAGCTAACAGGTCTTAAAATACACAATGAGAAGGAAAAAATAATTGCAGTAATTATGTTTGGTAAATTGACAAGAGGCTGACACAAAATTTTGGAACATATAGAATTTCAGTAAGATTAAGAATGGAGTAGCATGAACTACCCTATTTCCCAATACAGGCTGGGTACCATCAATAATTTTAACAGAAGGGTAGGTATTTGACAAGTTTAATAAAATAAATTTTTGTTTAATACATGTCATGTGGGATAAGGCTCCTGAGTCTAAAATCCATGCTTTTGAGGAGAGGCAGTATGCACATACATAAAAGGATGCATGAGTTATTGAATAATTATTCTAAGAGAACTCTAACTAACATAGGTGATCATATTCCTCCTGCGATAGTAAAACAGTGGAAGAGCCAGATGACCAGAACCAGAATGAGTAGAGGAAGGAATCTGAGGAGTATCACACGGGACATGAGGATCAGAATCAGCTAGTTGTGCCCATTCAGATCGACCAAACTTCACCCAATACTTCTCAGAGATGTGATTACTCCATCCGCAGTGCTTACAGTGCCGAGGCCCCTTATTAGGAGCACTTTGTCTGCCACCAGGAAAGTTATGTCTCGAGACACAATTCTAACAGGGTTAATCTTGATTTTTTACTAGGATTCCTACAGTAAAGGGTAAGGGCTATAGTCCTCTCCTCTATAATACTCAAGAATAAGAACCAGAGTAGCTTAGCCTACTTGTATATTGTACTCTTGTTATTGGTTTTTATGAAATTACACTCACTTTCAAAATATATATAGAGAGACTTGCGTCATTCTGGAAAGATTCGAGGTTGAATCCTTCCCACTCAAATACAACCCTACGATATCTGAATGCAAGATCTATTCCGTTGAAGTTTATCTCCATTATTTCATATAACTAAAAATCAAAAAGCATGTATTTTTTAATACTTTTGGCCCATACATCAAGTAGGCGCAAAATAGACGACCGAAAATAGCATATTGCTTTAGACATACAAATTCTCGATCCGACCATTTCATCATGGTCTAAACACTTAAAAAATTCTCACACCAATTTTTGTCAAATTTAAAATATTCTACACCGTTAAACTAACAAACTTATTATTTTGACTGTCCATTTTGTGCCTACTTGATGAATGGGCAAAAAGTATTCAAAATACATGATTTTTTGTTTTTAATTACTTGAAATAATGTAGATCAACTTCAACGGAGGGGCTGTTTGGTTTCAAGGAAGTAGACGAAAGTAAGAAAATGGGGAAGTGTCATTTCTCACTTCTCTATCTATCCAAACACCGAAAAAGAAAAATGAGAAAACCCCTTTTCCTTTTCTCTTTTCCTTTTTACACAAGCATTTCCTCACTTCCCGGGTGCTATAGTTAATTTTGTGGGCATAAAAATCTCATTTGTAATAAGTTATAGCTCAAAACAGTTAATTTTGTGATCATGTCACTTGCATTCTAATTGCAGTCTAATTTTTATTTTTCTTAATTAATTTTTATTTTAATATTATTTTGTCGTCAACTTTGTGGTCAACTTTTTCACTTTCACTTCCACGTTACTATCCAAACACCGAAAAAGACATAACATTTTTCAAACCACACTTCCCAATAACATCTAAACACCAGAAAACTTACTAACCAATTCTCAAGTTCAAAAGTGAACTATTACTACTTCCTCCCTTCCTCACTTCCACCCCTAACCAAATAGCCCCGGAGTAGATCTTGCATTTGGATATCGTAGGCTTGTATTTAAGGGGGAAGGATTCGGCGTCGAATCCTTCTGGAATGACACAAGTCTCTCTCTCTCTCTCTCTCTCTCTGACACACACACACACACACACACACACACACACACACATGAAAGGTAAGAAAAAAGACACAAATAATACAAAAGCGAGGTTGAGCATATTCTACCAACAAATCATCCCCTGTAGAGTGGGGAGAGGACCATAACTGTCACCCACAACTAGATAGAATCAAAGTTGGTAGAATCACCAGCATTGCTAATCAATACAAACCCCTCTTGAGACCAATTGCTAAGAATCTCTTTTTCTCTGTTGTCAGATGAAGTTTTCTAGTGGCATGTTTGCAGCACCAAATTGATATCTTCATATAGTCTTCTGGATATCATAATCTCGTTCTCTTCTTGCAGTTGGAATACTCCTATTTTTTTTCTTTCCACATACGCCATACAGCTCCTCCCAATACCAGCCTTGCTACAACATAATTCTTGCTTTTCCTGTTGAAACTGTCCTTGATAATCTTAGCTTCTTCATGCAAAGAGGAGGTTGTAAGAGTAAAACACAGCTCAACTTACAAAGAGTCCAAATATAATAGCATAGGGACATGAGAAAACAAATGTTGAATTGTCTCGGACCCCTCGCAACAGAGCGCACACATATCCTGGTTAATGATTGAGAAGCTCTTGAATCTATTTGCAGTCAGCAATCTATCATGCAGTGCTCTGAGCAGACAACAGGCCATCTTTGGGTTGTGGCAAAGAAACCACACAACAATATGAAGACTAGAGATAGGAGATGGGTTTCTTACAATATGCCAGGCTGATGCATAAGAAAATTGACGCGTAGTTGTTGTTGTCCAGAGCCAATTTCCAGAGTTATCTTGACTCATGCATCACTGTTGTAGTTCTCATTTGAGCAATATCTTTCCATATGTAAAGAATCCATAGCGTTGACCTAAGCTTCCCAGAAAAAATTGCTCCTTGACATAGTGCATGTTCATCCATCTAGCCCAAATTGATTGGAATGTGCAACAATTCCATAATCTCTTTAAACTAGCAGCCCTCGCCATATCTTAAACACTTCTCAGTCCAACTCCACCTTCAATTTTTGGCTTGCATATAGCTAACATACTCCAAGCATGCATTTGGCATTTCCAAAGGAAAGAAACTATCATTTTCTCTAGTTGCCTGCATACTGTAACTGGGAAAGGGTAGATTTGTATCCAATATGAAAGGGTCCCACAAATAACAGACTTAATGAGTTCCAGTCTAACAGAGAAAATAGTGTTTTCATGCTCCATCCTTCAAGTCTTTGCCTACATTTGTCAAGAAGAGAGGTGTAATGTCTAGGCTTCAAGTAGACAGATGAAAAGTGGCATTCCACAATATCTTGTTGGAAAAGAACCCCAAGGAAACGAATAATTTCCTAAAAATTGTTTCTGCAGCTCTTGCTAAAATAATATCTTACTTCTGTTCTTGTTTATGCTCAACCCAGTATTTGATTCCTTATTAACATGTCATTAATTTCTTTGCATGGTGATTTGTTAGCTTTAACAAAGACCAACATATCATCAGCAAAAAGATGGGTGACATAGTTATGTCGACCTCCCCTAATTGAGGAAATGAGACCAGATGCTAATGCAATATCCATACTTATAGACCAATATTCCATAACCAAAGACAAAAAATGTACGGAGAGAGGATCCCCTTGCCTGATAACTATGTCGCTATGAAAGAAACCCGAAGGAGAGCCATTCAAAATATCTGAGAATGTTGGAGTACAGATACATTCCTCAATCCATAGAAACAAAGTGTGTGGGAAGCCCATGCTATGCATTGTGTAGCACAAAACCCCTATTCATGCTGCCAAAAGCTTTGCGTAGGTCAATTTTTTAGTAGCAGCCTTGAGGTGCCATTTTCTTCTTGAAATTTGTGATCAATTCATGAGCAAGAAGGGAGTAGTCACTGATATGCCTCCCGTTTAGAAATGCACTCTGATTTGGGGAAATAAGATCACAAATCACAGGTTGGAACTATTGTTGAGGGTCTTAGATATGATCTTGTAAAGAATATTACAGCATGAAGTGGCCTAAAATCAGCTAAATTTGAAGAGTTAGAAACCTTAGGAATCAAACTAAGGAAAATATGATTTACCTCTCTTAATAACTTCCTTACAAAGAAATTTTGGACTGAGGAAATGATGTTTGTGTCAAGAAAATCCAATTGATTTGAAAGAATGATGCATTGAAGCCATCCGGGCCTGGGGCTTTATCTCGATTCATCTGAAACTGGGAAATCTTGATTTTTTTTTTTTTTTTTTTTTTTTTTGGGGGATACTGGTCTAATGAGCCTTTGTTGAGCCTCCATCGTCAGAACTTTCTTAACAACCAGCTTGGGGAATGTAGATGTATAAGAATTATGATTGAAGAGCTTTTCAAAAAATTGAGGTTCTAGCACCTTAATGGCAGCTTCATCTTTGGATTAGAACCCCATTTGCATTTACCAATTGTTTGACCTGATTTCTGTACAGTCCAATTCTGCAAGCAGAATGAAAGAAACTAGTACTCTTATCACCCCAAAAAAAGCCAATTCCATCTGCTCTTCTGCCTGTATTCTTCTTCTTCTTCGAGCTTTAGGCAATGTGATAATTCTGACTTCAATCTCAGTTTGACATTCTGAAGTTAGAGATTGAGTGCCCATAGACTCATGAACTTCCATTAGCTGATTCCTGATAGATGAGAATTTTGCCTTTGTACTGATATTATCCTTCTCCCTACACACTGTAATAGCCTTTTTAATATCTTTCAGTTTCCTAACTGCTTGATATTGAGGTGTGCCATATACTTCAGAGGAAGTCCATATTGTTTCAAGCATAAGTTTAAAACCAGGATAGTGTATCCCATAATTAAACACCCTAAATCAGAATATTTAAGCAAATGAAGAACCATAGGAGCATGATCACTGTGTGCATAAGATTAGTATTCATAAAAGAAGTCAGGAAGGAACATCAAGCCAAGAGTGATTGACTAGTGTCCTATCCAATCTCCCTATAATTCTTTAACTATCATCAGAATTGTTATGCCATGATCAATGAGATCCAACATGTATGAGATCAGTCAACATACAAGTATTGATACAAGCATTAAAGGGAGCAAGCTAAGCAAAAGTGAGTGGCTTGCCTCCTAGTTTTTCATCAGAAAACCTTAACAGTATTAAGGTCACCAAGGACAACCCAAGTTCCATCAATGAATTGTTGATTTATTTGCACAAGATTAATCCATAGTTCCTCTCTATCTTTATGCTAATTTGAACTATGCACGACAAATAGATATACTTGTAAACCCTGCAAGGTGAGAAGCTTGAATGGTGATTTGTTGAGCAAATGAGTTCAACAAAGTACACTTCCAAACAATGTTATTCCAACACAACCAGATCCTCCCATTAGGGGAATGAATATAATTATTCAAATGAGATCATCCATAAGGCAAGCATTTCAGAATTCTGAAAGATGTATTTTCCTTTACTTTTGTTTCAACAAGACCTGCAATAGAAGAAGCATACTTATAAATATGCTCTATAACCTATGATTTGAAGACACAAACACGAGTGTCTTACTCCGACAAAGACACGGGGTGTCACACAGTAATTGTCCAAAATTCAGGCAAGAGGACATGGTCAAATATGCAAATTTCTTCTGATTATACGCATATTTGAGTAAGAATTATGTGTATTGGGCTAATATCAATATATGAAAGAATTTAATTTTCATAAAACAATCTAGAAAGTAAGTTAAATTTTGTCAAAGACCATAATATACCTCATCTGATGCATGTTTTTTTAGGTAAATAATGGACTGTACATTTGTCAATGTCGGACACAGATGGACACAGAGTCGTGTCTGGGTGTGTCAGACATACTAACTTTTGGGTGGAAAAAGTGTCCTACATATCATAGTCTATAACATCTCTTTGTCTCTCTTTGAGATTAAGACCTCTAACATTCCAGACTAGAATTGACATTTGGATCAGAATTTGGGTCTTTGTTCAATCTCTCACTTCTCCTTGCCACTGATGACTTAACCTTCTGATTTCCTTACTTTTTGTGCTTGATAGATTTGCAATCTGCTCACTTCTGCTGCCATTCAGGGTTATCATGAAAACTATGAAGAGGTAAGCCTTGCTCTTGCATTACTTGTTCTTCTCCTTCCTCTTCTACTGAAGATGCATCAGATTCTTCATGTTGGGTACAAGTTTTTGTTTCTTGTTCCGTCTCCTTTTCCCCCTCCACTGTAAATACTGGTACTGCAGGGGACATCATAGTTTCCTCCCTCTCCTTCTGCACATTTGTAGGGACTTGTACAGTATGGTATTGTGCCTTCTCCCCTACAATACTGGGTTGTGTGCCAACTGCCGGCATAGGTGCAGAAGCCTTCACTGTTTGCTCCTTCTCCATCTGTACTTCTATTGGGATACTTCCCTCAAAGACAGATGGATTTACAGTACGGTGTTGTGCCTCCCCTGCAGTGCATGACTCACTGTTGTTCTTTTCAAGACCTCCCATGCCAACTGATGGTTCAACAAGGCTTTCTTGAGGAATTTCCACAGGCTCTCATGACCATCATGTGGCTCCTCCTTCGGTTTCCAAACCTGTATGGCGGGGCAGAGAGCATTAACATGACCAAAGCGGTTGCCCTTGCTGCAGATTGGAGGAACTCTTTCAAATTTCACATCAATCTCTATGGCTTTCTACCTCTTCAACATTAACTGAGACCTTTTTAGGTAATTTATTTGAAGCATTTATCTCAACAAAACATCCAACATATTCAATTCTTTCAACTTTTGCAGAAGCTTTATCCATAAACAAAGGATTTTCCACTAAACTTGTTATTTGACTAATGATTTCCTTGGACCAAAATTTGAGAGGAAGAGAAGGAAATCTTACCCATACAAGTACTGAAGAGAGCAAGTCTTTGTCAAGCCCAATGTGCTCTATTCACTGCTTTAAGATGATTAATCTACCATCAAAGAGCCAGGGACCACCTTGAAGGATGCGGCTGCACTCCTCTTTGACTTCCAAACTTGAAGAAATCGTTCTCCCTAGAGAAGATTTCAAGGGAACGGGTTGGTTTCCATATCCTCCCCACACAGGCTTTCAACTGTGAATAGAAAGGTTTGTCACCTTACACATAGCCAACTAATGTGTTAGTCCATCTTACAATGTTTTTGTCCATGCCTGCTCTTCTAATTTTTGTATGCTACTTTCTACAATGGAGCAACAAAGGATAGTTTAGACTCCCCTATTTTCCTCCCAAGATTGCAAATATCCTTTCAAGAAGTTGCTTTGCACTAGGGATGAGGTTTTGGATTAGGGTTTGATGTTTTACTTGCCTTCCAAGACTGTTTTATAGGCCCTGATGAAGTAATGGATGCCCTAGCATTATTGCGATGCTGATAAGGCTGCCTTAGTGCTGGTTCCTGTTGTTTTTGCTTTGGGGCATTGGCTGTCAATTTCTTTTGTTGTTTTCTAACGTAAACATGCGTCCAACCATCCTTCTTTTCCCTGTTTTGATCTTTTTTAGTAGACCACTAACCTTCGTCTCCTCTTCCTACTGATTGTGTGCTGTCCTCTTGTGGGCAGTGGCCGGTTTTGGGTCATCATCATCCCTTTAAGAGTGTTGCATGTCTCATCATCATCTCTTTGAGAGCATTGCATGTCTCCATCGCCTCCAGATGAGAAACACTAGCCGCAACCATATCTCTCCATTATTATATATAGGGGTAATTGTACCTCAGCCGCCATCTAAGAGAGTTCCTCAGCTGGCAGTGACGCGGCCGATTCTATACCACATATCGGTGGCAAAGTGTATGCGCTAAAATAACTAAAAAAAATTCCCGCCTAAAGAATCGTCAATCAAGTTAACCAAAATACCCCCATTTTTACTTCTACACTGGCAAAAATTCATCCACAACAAAAATTTACTGAAAATATTTGTAATTTACAAAGAAATTTCGTTTAATTTATCTGCACTTATAAATTTCCTAATTCTCTCCTACATCAAAAATATAAAGGAAAAAAAGATTAAATCAAGATGATGTGAAAAAAATAGCAGCAGTAAAAAGTAAAAAAACATGCGTGAAACTTAAAAAATTGGTTGTAATATATAGTTTTTTTATTATTTAATTTCATGTTTTTTCAATTCATATAGGTTTAATAAAAGAAACTGAAATTAATAAAAAAAATGAAATTTGATGTAGGGGACCTGTATATTTCTTTTTTATATTACAAATGTACAGTGTAAAAAAATAATGAAATACAATTGTTAATGATTTATTTTGCAGATATTTTATAAATCAGGTATTCTCGTAACTACCATAATATTTGCAAATTGGTTGAATAATATTTCATGCAATTTTTAAAGAACTGCGACTATGGTCTATCTTGATACTAAAAAATGTTTTATTCTTAATATATATTATAGCTGGGATTAAGGTCGCAGTACATATACATTCAAAAAAATAATCAAAAATATATATTAACA
The DNA here is from genome assembly GCA_038442645.1 of Agave tequilana. Classification (NCBI taxonomy): domain Eukaryota; kingdom Viridiplantae; phylum Streptophyta; class Magnoliopsida; order Asparagales; family Asparagaceae; genus Agave; species Agave tequilana. The sequence goes on from JAVJIF010009873.1 coordinate 56,022, forward strand.
CAACGACCATGGTAGCAGTCATTGTATAACAAAACTAACAATCTTATATCACGAGTGCGACCCTAAACCGTAGAACTTTTAACACTGCGACCATGGTCGCCAGAGTTAATATAACTTCCAATCTTATATCACGACGGCGACCATAGTCGCATCCCTTATTCGCATAAAAATAATAAACGAAAATATACTATCGTTCAGTACTGCGACCACAATCGTTGTCCTTATTCACATGGTATATGTGACAGATTTTGATCGTTTATAAAAAGCAATAAAAGTCGCGGACCTAGCAACAATCAAACTTAACAAATTAGATTAGCCTTGCGACCGTGAGAGCAGTCCGCGGATATCACATCTTAGGAAATACTGTATTAATTACTCTGACCTAATTGAAGTAATTAATATCCTATCTACCGTGATGCAGCAACAGTCTCGAAAAAAGAGGTGCACTAAAATTAATCTCGATAAAGGAAAGATGTGCATCATACAAAATCTAAATATATAAGAAAAACATTCAATAAAAGATAATTTGTAGTTCACATAATAAACCTCTGAAAAAAAAAGGAAACTCTTTGGATTCTCACGCCAGAACTACTTCAAATAAATATTTAATTTCTTTTTATCACTTTTTTGAAAACTCAATTGTCACCTATAACACTTATTATTACTATTCACGTCATTTCACAATATTGGCCTTTTTATAATGCTTATAACTAATATATTATCTCATATCTAAAAAAGATAATTGTGCTCTTCTTTTTCAATTTGATTTCCAACCTTCCTGAAATAATTCATTCTTGAATCGTGTCTTCCCCATCTTCTTTCTCTGAACACTCAGATTTCAACTTCAATCATTCTCCTACCGGTCCTCTTTCTACAGGGATTCTAGTGAATCTGATAGCAGTCTGGACTTCACTCCTTTTGACTATCTCATTACATCAAATAATATTTTGTCTGATCCTCCTCTTCATGAGAATAATGAAGTTTTCATGGGGCCTAGTGAGGAGAAACTTATTCCTCTATCACTTTACAAATGCATGCTTGATGAAAGCATGTCCTCTGATGTTGAATGCGCGTTTTCTTTGAGCATATTCTCTGCAGGTTCTTCTCGACATCGATCAGAAGAAGAGCTTAAGATAGACGATCCATTCTGAGAGTTTATCAACGAATCAAAGTACCCTCAAATAAAAGAAGAAAGCGAAGAGGATAATAGCAAGCCAGTCGACGAGGGAGAACATGAGAAAATAAATAATGAACATAAAGACGAGGAGAATGAAGACAACGAATCTTCTTATGATGGTAATGAAGACGAGAACTAGGATTTTCTGCTCTTCTGATATTCACCTTATTTTTGTCTTCTTTTAAGAGTTTTTAATGTTCTTTTTTTGTACGGTCTCGTTTTGACCATATTATGTTATAAATAAAATATACTTCTATCTAAAAAATGATCTTCCATATTTTTTAAAATTTATGTAAAGAATTTTTCTTTCATGCATTGCAGTAATCACAAGACTTCTGAGTGATTTTCATAATAATGCTACAATGGTCGCGGACCTCATATATTGTACGCAAAAATTGTTATCATATGCTACGAAATATAATGATTTATTAAAGAAAAATGTAAGTCTTTTATTAAAAAGTTAAATATGGTCGCACTCTGTAAATCTAAAAATATAGTTATTATCTGTGACTATGAACGCGGTGTATAATTAACTATATTTATACATGAAATTGCGACCACGGTAGCCGTTCTGACAAAAATAGTTTGATCTTTGTGCATTCAATCAAGTTAAAAAGAGTGACCATGGTCACAGTCTAAAGTTAACTATATAAACAGATGACACTGCGATCACAATCGCAATCCTCTCAAATCAGTATATTTCATTGTATATCACAAATTAAAAAAATGTGACTATGGCCGTAATGTGTAACACAAATACAAAGTTCTTCTCATGCGTGAAAAAGAGACAAACAGCCACAGTGAAGAACAAATATATAAAATCATAAGTAAATTGCGACTATAGTCGCAGTCTTTATTCAATATTATTACATTTAACCTAGCAAAAAATCATCCACGACATGTTGCCATTAAGCATTGCGATCATAATCGCAGTCCTTATTCGCATGCAATATGTAAAAATAATTTTGATCGTTTATATGCTGCATGCGAATAAATAAACTGCGACTATGTTCGCAATCAGTAAAATCCTTACAGATCATATCATAAAATTCTGCAAAAAATTAATTTGTTTATATATTAATTAAGCACAAAAAATTGACATGTTTATGAGTTCCACATGATACAATCCTATATATAATTGTAGATTGTGTCAAAGGTCGCTTTTAAAACTATTGAGAAATTATTTTATTGACCACTAAGAGCTTAGTCGCATTCCTAAAATTCCCGATATCCACTTATAAAAAATTAATAAAAAATATTCAAAATTGTTTCCTGATTTCATGAAGTTGCACTTGAAGAGATCTGATTCATATTCAGTTGGTCGCAGTTAAAAAGATAACTATGATAATATTAACTAAGGTCAGAAATATAAAAAAATAATGAACTATACAGATCCACTATCTTTTACCGCAGGGACATTTAGTAATTTTAGTAATTCTAATAGGCGGGTCGTCCTTGTTAGTATGGCTAATAATGTGCCACGCCACCGCAGGCTGATATGGACTCTCAGCTATCGGTTGATATACATATTTCTTATATATATTTGTGTGTCCCCTCCTGTGGCCACACGGTTAAATTGTGGGTTTGCTCCCCAGCAGGTCGCTTGTTCGAATCCTAGGAGGTGCGACATATAATTCCCCCCACGAGCCTTCGGGCTCGATCTTACCTAACTTGTGTGTGCACGGGGTCGTGCACAAGCCCCAGGGATTAGTCAGGGCTCATAGCTGCCCCCGGATACCCTGTCTTCATATATATATATTTATATATATATATATATATATGTATATCGAATATATATCTCCTTTCCTTAAACAATTAGGATTAATTGATAATCTTCCATTTAAAGGTTCAGCCTATCATTTTCAAATCTAACCAGTTACCGATCTCTTTTTGAATTTTTTCCATGCATCATTTCTAGTTAATTCCCTGAAATATCTAGATATAAAAGTACAATCAATTGTTGTCCTGCAACTGCACCAAGACTTCGAAGTTACAGTAAGGGTTGAGAGCAATAATCTTATAGTCTAACATACTATTATATGACATTTTTATATCTAACCAATAAAAACTTAATTGTATATTTCAAAGCCCCATTCATCGTACCAAAACTTTGAAGTTACGATGAGAGCAGTAATTTTCTATTCTAGCATATTATTATTATGACATTTTTTATATCTAACCAGCAGCAAGGTATACGTTATTGTAAGAACAAAATTATACTTCAATAATTTTAACTTGGCCCCCTAATTAGTGATTTCTGGCTCACCCTACCTATTGTTTAATGTTTCATCTCAAAATGAAAAAGTAAGATTGATGACAATCTCAATGTAATCCATCAAGATTTGTTGAATGACAAGTACAAAAGCAAAGAAAGATTACTCTGCATTCTAGACGACTAACGAATTTAGCATATCTGGTAATTGATAAAATCTGCAGGCCAAAGAAGATAGCATGCATAATTGAAATTGAATAATGGTAATCATGATTCCCTCCTCAAAGGATGGAGAGGTGTGCCAAACTCATTTAAAATTAGATCAAGGTTTTGGGAGAAGTGTTGGATCGTCAAGGATGACGTTTGACCAAGGGAAAGCCGAATAGATAGGATAGAAGGAAGACTTATAATCTAAACACTGTAGGAGGTGAAGTTAAAGCTATAGCGGGATGTAGGTGGTATAGATAAGCTAGTTGGGACGAGAAGCGTTATAGAGCTGGGAGGTTGAGTTCAAGTTAGTTGGTTATTGGAAAGCAACAATAACAGGGAGTTATTAATGATTCAAAGGAGTAGACACTCTGGGTTCCTTGAAGATGAAGGAAAATAGAAATGGAGGAGAGAGGAATGAAACATCAGCTTAGAGACCCGAAATATAAAGGAGTGGTATAGTCGTGGAGGGCATGTGAGAGGCAAACCGCAAGGTTTCCCTCATATGAGAGAGATCTCAATTGCATAGGATTCTAATCATTAGCAACTAGGTAGAGAGACTTGGTGGTGATAACGAGTGATATCAATGGTCCTTGTTCTTGTTCTTATGTGGTTCAAAATATCATTTAATTTCAATATATATTAGCAATAACATATTGAATTGACATCCGATACGATATTAACCCTATGGTATCAATCGATGTTAGGGCTGATATTGCCGATATTGATAGCTAATATTGCTGATATTGTTGATATTGATAGCTGGTATTCATGATATTTATACTAAAAAACCATTGCCCAATATTGATACCGATATCGAGATTCTAAACCATAGTTCTTAGTTATCAATTAGGTGGATCTATTAGGTGTTCTTAGTTATCAATTATGTGCTCCTGTGTGTTCTTATGGATCTCAATGGTCCTTATTTTGTTCTTGTGTTCTTGTTCTTGTGGAACTTTAGCGAGTGCAAGGGTGAGCTTGAGGGGGTTTATGTGTGTTCTTCATTAGGAGGTGACCATCCCCTTCTAGGTGTCACACCCTTATTTGACTCTGTCACCTCATAGTAGACTAACAAGGTTAATCTCTTAGTTATCAATAAGTATACTTAGTTAACTTCAATATTTATGTGTGTGGCCACTGAGACCAGGCTGAGCGGTAAAAGGGTTGGGTTGAAAAATGGAAGGTCCTAGGTTCAAGTCTAAGCAACGGCCTCTATTCAAAAAAAAAAGTGTATGTGTCATGTATACTTAATATTGTTGATATTCAATTATACTAAAATGTATAACCTATAAACTCTTTTTATCTTATTCATTTTAGAACTTTAATGCAATAATAGAATTTAATTTTTGTCAAAATTTCCAAGCCACATATTCTCAAACTACAACAAACATTATTTTCCAATAATTTAAAAGAATTCTTCACGGTATTACATATTGAAATGAAAGAAAAGTGAAGTCGGCACTTAACTTCTGTGTCACTCTAAAATACTTTATGTGAAAATTATGAAAATTTTTGATTTGATTTTTAATATTTTTATATGTATTTTGACGAATATGTATCCTCTTTACACAGAGATCATATTTTGTGTTGAACACTATCATAGTAAGATGATAGTTCACTACGATTTAAACTAAATAACTTAATACTGAATTTAGAGGGGAAAGCTAAAATCATTGTTTTGACTTAAGCAGCACCATGCATAGTGGTACATCTAGCGAAAACCAATGTGAAACTCCCCGTAATTGTTGTGCCTATAATAGAATCTTTGTGCAATCAACTTGAAAAGTTTTGCATATGATTTTTTTTTTTACAAAATGGTAAATGTTTGAGTGTGACATAATTGATGAATTAAAATTAATTGTCTAAGTTCTCGGAGGCAAACCAGGTTCTGGGCGGGCTATTTGGGTTGTGGTGGCATTGTTTACACTTTTCTTTGTCGTACTTTTTCTTTTGATGATGATAACTTACCCAACATGTTCACAAAAATAAAGACGAGAAATTGCAGGTTTTTTCTTTATGGATTACTCAATTTAGTCTTCGTTTTGATGAAATTCCTCCCATTATTTGTTCACCCTTTTGGGATTTAGGGTGGAATATATTTTTTGCCGATTTCAACGAAGGATTGAGGATTCTTGCTATTGATCCTAAGAAGTGAGTAACTTTAACTGAGATCTGTGAGCATCCATGATTTCAAGATTGCCTTCCTCATTACTTAATTGTCCCTCCACCTAATAAAATGCATCAAGCTAAGAAGATGCAATTTTAAAAGATGGGAGGGAGAACCTAGTCGCAAGGAAACCCAGTTACAAGGAAGACGATTTTGGAACCATGGATGTTCATATGACTAAGGAATAATTAATCACTTCTTAGGATCATCAACAAGAATCTTTAAAATCAAATCTCTTGGTTGATGGTGACATATTCAACCCTTTAATCCAAAAAAGTCAAACAATAATAGGAGGATATCTATCTAATCCAAGACAATGTTGAGTAATCCAAACAAAAAAACTTCAATATCCCTTTACTTCCTTTACAGGGGCACGTTATCATAATCGAAAGGAAAAGTATCACATAGCAAAGTCAAAGACGACACCATAACTCCAAACATTAACTCCTTGCCAAGTATATAGCTTTTTTTTCCTGAGATAAACTACACAATTAAAGCTCTAATTCAACACTTTTGACACACTTAAACCATTTTTAAAAGTAAACAACATACGCAAAAGTCTTCATTTTGGTTCAAATTTTATTTCAAGCGCAACATCACGAAGAGTTTCACATTGAACTTTCAGAAGACGCCCACCTTGCATAATGTTGCTTAAACCAAAATCAATGATTTCAACATTTCCCTCTAAATCCAACATTAAGTTAACTAGCTTTAGATCCCGGTGAACTATCATTTTACTATGATAATGTTCAACACCAAATAGGATATGTTAGCAACAGAGGATACACATTCTTCAAAATAAAACATAAAATATTCAAAAACAAATCAAAAAGTTTTCACAATTTTCACATAATGTACTTTAGAGTAACATAAAAAATAAAAGCTGGCTTTAGTTTTCTTTCATTTGAAAGAGCTAAAAGATAAGTTATCCAATAAAAAGCATAGATTTATCTCATAAGATAACAACAACAAAGTCATTATCTGAATTTCTCATTTCCAAAGTTGACTACATGTAGGGTTGGATAAAAGCGACGACATGTGTGCTAGACAAGTTCATACATGGACCACACATGTTTACCTAGGAACAGGCAAAACCTAACTATTGTGTGGGCCTAGAACTCTAGGTTTATGTCTTGGTCCATAAGCTCGGGTCAATCCACATGCCAAACATGCTAGCTCATTCATGCCCATTACATGTTGAAATTTGTGTTGGCCAATTAGTTCCCAAATTGCATTAATTTAATCATAACTATTATAGCTAGCACATTTCTAGCACCCCATCTATAAAATGTTGGTTATGTGTTCTTGTTATTAGAATACTTTAATCCATTAGCACAAAGTAGAGGGTGGTGGCGATAGCAATAGTATGGATCTCAACAGTCGCAATATGAGTAAATTTCGCATGAGTCGAACATGCCAATTAAATTCCATGAATTGATCCAAATAGAATTGCAAATTGTATCTGATATGTCCATGATAAATTAAAGGAGTTGGGGGGAAGACCTTATTATGTTCTAAGCAACTAGATGCAAATTGTAACCATTAAACTCGTAACGGGCTACTATTAATAACAGAAAGGACACGAACTCACATGAAAACATAGTAGCAATCTTTGTACTTGAATGGATATTTTGACATTCCACATTGTTGTGAAAATGGCAAGGCGAGTTGTAAGAGAGGCTACATACCCTTAGAAGCTATGAAGCATGGGCACGATACAGGGTAGTGTACGACATGATATGAAGATGGGGATACAGCGAATTTTTTAAAAACTAGAACATGGGTACATGGATACGGTAAATATTATTTATGTGTGTGTGTGTGTGTGTGTGTGTGTGTGTATTTTGCATGTTCGTATAAGTAGATACACATGTAATGCACAGATATACATATGGGATAAAAATATGTTATCATATATGAATAGATATATATGAATAAATATACAACAAAAAGTATCTGATGCGTCCATGATACATTAGAGGAGTACCCAGCATGTATCAATCAACTATTAAGGTGTCCAAGTATCAAAAAAGTATCCGACACGAGTACATCTCCTTTGACGAAGTATCCTTGCTACATAGCTTAGAAGTGACCCACAAGTGTATGTGCCCAATAGTCATGATCTATAATAGTTTGAACCATAGAAACATGCTACAGTCAGACATTTTCTGATTTATTTCTAATACATTCATATGTATTTTGACGAATATGTGTCCTATGTTACAACAGATCATAGCAAGATGGTAGTTCACCGGGAACTAAAACCAGATAACTTAATGCTGGATTCAAAGAGGAACGTTAAAACTATTAATTTTGATTTAAGAAACACTATGCATATTAGTGCATCTTGTGAAATTGAATGTGAAACTCCCCATTATGTTGCGCTTAAGATAGAATCTATGTGCAATCAAACTGGAGAATCTAGCATATGATCTATTTTTTTTAGAAAATGGTTTATGTTTAAGTTTGTGTAGTGAGTAGTGAATTAAAATTTTAAATGTGTAGCTTGTCTGAGGCAACTCATATGCTGGGCACAGAGTTGATGTTTGGAGCTGGTGTCGTCCTTTGCACTTTGCCTTGTGGTACTTTACACTTTGATGAAGACAACTTATCCAAACTATAAAATAAATTTAAGAAAAATTGCATTTTTCATTTTTGAATTACTCTATTTTTGTCTTGGTTTAGATAAAATTCCTCTAATTTTTTAACTCTACAATTTTAAGGTGAAAATATATTTCCTCCGAGTCATCTACCTTTATCAACAAATGATTTCATATTGAGTTATTGTTGTTGATCCTAAGAAGCGAATAACTATCTGTGAGATCTGAGAACATCAATGATTTCAAGATTGTCTTCCTCACTACTGGGCTGCCCCTACACCTCGTAGAATGAGAAAAGTTAAGAAGATGCAATTTCATGAGATGGAGAGACACACAGTGGGAAAGGAAAAAAAAATCTTAGAATCAAGAATGTTCACAAATCTTAAGAATGCTTATTCGCTTCTTAGGATCATGAACAAGAATCCTCAACATCAATCACTTGTTAGAGAACATAGGTGACCCAACACAAAATATATTCCACCATAAAATCCCAAAGAGTCAAAAAAAGGGATGATCATCTAATCAAGGCAAAGTTAAGCAATCCAAAAAATATGCAATTTCCCTTGCCTTTATTTTCTTTATCAGGTTAGGAAAATTATTATCATCAAATGGAAAAGAACCATAAATCAATATGTAAAGGATGACACCGCAACTTCAAACATCAATATAGGTTTTTTCCCGGAGACAGCCTACACAATTAAAGCTTTAATTCAATACTTATGACACATTTAAATATAAACCACTTTCTAAAAAATAAAAAACAAATCAGAAACAAAACTTTTCAAATTAGTTGCACAAAGATTCTAGCTCAGGCACAACATAATGGAGAGTTTCACATTGAGTTTCAGAAGATGAACCACCATCCATTGTGTTATCTTAGGCCAAAATCAATTGTAACCTTCCCCTCATTTAGCATCAAGTTATCTAGTTTCATATCCCAGTGAACTTCCATCTAACATGGTAGTGTTCAACACCAAATTTGATTTGTTTGCAACAAAAGATACAAATTCGTCAAAATAAATATGAAAGTATAAAATCAAATCTTAGTTTTTAGAACTATCACACAAGATATTTGGAATAACACAAAAACTAAGAGCAGACTCAACTTTTTTCATTTAAAACACCCAGAAGATAAGTTATCCTATAAAAGTACAGATTTTCTTGAAGATTTATTTCATAAGATAACAATAATAAGGCCTTTATCTTAAATTTCTTATTTCTAGAATCGACTACACATAGGGTTGAATATAAAATGGGACATGTGTGCCTAGACAAGTCCATACACTGATCACACATGTTTGCATAGGCACAAGCACGACCAAGGCCTAAAAATCTAGGTTTATGCCTTGGTTCATGGGCTCAGGTCAATCAATATGTGAAACAGGTAGGCTCGTTCACGCTCATTACATGCCTATATTGTGTTGATCCATTAGTTCCCAAATTGCAATAATTTGTACTTCACGCTTGTTTGGCTTAGCACATTTGCACGCACCCCAATCTATAGATGTTGGTAATGTGTTCTTGCTTTTAGAATATTCTAGTCCATTAGCAACAAAAGTAAAGGGGTGATGATAACACTAGAATGGATCTCAACAATCGTTATACAAGTAAAAGATTCAAGTGAATCCAATGAAATTCCACAAATATTGATCCAAATAGGAACTATGTGGATGAAAAAAGTTGGGAAGATATTATTATCTTCTTAGCAACTGTGTGAAATATAATCATTAAACTCCTAATAAGCTACTCTGAATAAGAGCAAGGTCGAGCAAGCACATGAAACCAAAGGAATAGCAAGCATTTCCAAGAACGCGAATAGATACTATGACATTCCCACATTGTTATGAGAATGGCAAGGAGAGTCGTAAGAGAGGCTATATAGCCTTAGAAGTGACCCACAGTTATATATGGTTAGTCATGCTCTGCAATAGTTTGAACCACTATAGAAAAAAAGTTATGGGCAGGAAATGTTCAATGGTGTCTGAAAGTAAACCTAGAGAGGGGATAAATAGGTGTACAAGCTAATTTACGACAAATGATAAGAAATTTACCTAATTGCTAACACGCAACATGTAATTAAGAGTGAGTCCAAATTTCCCGCTACTCCTATAGATTCCTCTAAATTAAGAGTTGATGTGCTTTAAAAACTCTCTTGATTCAATACAAGTGTCGGAACATAAGCTATATCAAGCATATATATAAATGAGCAATAAAAGTAAATGCAAGCTATAAGAGAAAGAGAATTGAGAGAAAGTAGATCAAACGCAAACATAGGGATATATTTCAAGGTCCCCGCCACTGTTCTACGTCCCCGCCTTCACACAGAAGGATTTTCACTATGTTCACACATGATCTTCCACAAAGGGACTTCCACTGAAGAATTACAGTTACAACCAGGAGTACACAACTCCACTCTCTCAAACACAAACCTCTACATAAGAAGTAGGCACTTAGCCAAGTACAAAGCAAAAGAAAAATATAACTTATTGATCCTATGCTCACAAACAATCTCTTGGTGATCTTGAAAGACCACAAACAATTTTTCTCACAAAAACAAGATGTTATTAGACAGGTATAGAATTGATAGCTCAAGTGTGAGAAAACAAAGTGTTTTAGAAAAGAAACAATAAAGAAAACACTTGGGAAAAACTCTAAAAATGATATAGAAATTTTGGACAAGAACTAGAATCCCAAAACTTGTTTTCTTTTGATTTTTTCAAAACTTTGAAAACAAAATAAGGATAGAGATTTGAAGCACAAAAACTCTTTTGAAACTCTTAAGAATGTGGGCATGGAAGCACTAGAAAACTGGTTAAAATTCTCCTGAAAAATATTAAGAAAAACAGCCCCCAAAACCCTTTATATAGGGCTTGGGGAAAAAACTAGCCGTTGGGGTCAAAATCTGCCTAGAATGGGTTGTCGGTCGATGGACGATCGACCAGCCAACCGTCAAATTTTTGACCCGGTCGACCGGCCCCAGGGCAAAATGCCTTGTCGGTAGACCACTCGGTCGACCGGCCCAAGGCCAAAGGCCTATTGGTCGACCGCTCGGTCGACCGAGCCCTATCCGAGAATTGGGTAGTGCCAGTCGGTCGATCATACGGTCAACCGGCCCATAGGTATAGCAGTGTGCACGTATTCGTGTAGGTCGGTCGACCGACCGGTCGACTGCTAGTTGCCCAGAAACAAGGATGAAAGGTCATGAAATGTTGGCTTTTAAATTCCTATAAAATCCCATAAAATCACATAAAATCCACAAAAATAAGTTCATGTAAATATTTGAAGTACAAATATGTGTGATCAAAATTCAACACATATTTCAAACAATTTGAACTATTTTTGAGGCATGAAAATTTAGCTTTAAACCGAAAACTGTATTCTCCAAAACTTGAATTTTTAAATGAAAATCCATTTTCTCCAAAACTTGTATAAATGTAAAAACATGATAAGCATAGTGTATGGATAGAATCCAATACACATATAAAAGATATATTTATGTTTTTGACATTAAATCTAAAACTAAGTTTTGTTAAAACAAAACTTAAAAACCATGAACTAGAATCATCAAAATAAATTTTTAGACAATATGAAACATCAATGTATATAGATGAAATCCAATATACACATAAACCATGTAAACTTGTTTTGATTCTATCTATTCATGAAGACGATATATGTATATTCTTAAAAATCAAAAACCGGTTAAACTGAAACCAATAAACTTTTGAACTTTTGTGTGTGTATACTGGAGCATATCAAAACTAGTCATCCTTACAGAAGATCTAAAACAAAAACTTAAACAAACCTAAACCAAAGTCTTCTCGTCGATCTTCATCTCCAAGACGACTCGATCCAAACACAATCCATAGAGCTTGACTCCTCTCGAGACTAGGTGCAATCTTAATGCGCAAGCTCTTGACTAACCACGTGTTAGCTCCAAAACTTGATTTTGAATCCTTTGTTGAAGCTAATCATATACTAAAATCTTGATCAATAACTGAAACTTAATAAACACAAGATCATTCGTAACTTAACTTCATAAGTTAGTCATTATCAAAACTAAGGTGAAAGGTCTTTGCACCAACCATCTCCCCCTTTTTGATGATGACAAAACTTACGAGGTTATAAATGCATTGATTAAGGATAAGCTTCATAGAAGCTCCCCCTTAACTCATGCATAATCATAAAACACAAAGATATGCAATGTAAGCTCAAAAAAACAATAAACAATAATAAAAGATATGCAATGAGAAGCATAAAACTTATGTTTATATGCAAAAACATAAATAGACATGCATATATAAACACAAATTCTTCTCCCCCTTTTTGCCACTCATCAACAAAGGGTGGAGAAAGATAAATAATACCAATAAAAAATTTTTAAAATAAAATTTTGATACCCATAAAAACTATCAATTAAATGAAAAATAATCTTTTTACTAATTGAAAGTGAAAAAAATAATCTTTTTACCAATTGATACCAATAAAAAGTCATGATACCAATTGAAAATAAAAACTAAATTTTTTTAGGTAAACACTAAAATCATCTTGCAATAAAGATACCAATTTGAGAATAATACACGATTATTGATACCAATATTGAAAATGTTAGCATATACCAAAGTAAAATATTTTTTATCATAAAGAGAGAGAGCAAGATACCAATTGAAAATAAACCAATTGAAAGATAAAAAATGAATTTTTCTCCCCCTTTATGAAATACCAATAAAACTAATACATAAGCTTGTAAATATACTAATTATCATTTAGAACAGAATCAAGCTTAGGAAGAAAATAATTTGTGCTAAAAATGTAAGGTCATATATGTTTTAAAAATGTAAGGACACATATGTTTATAACACAAGAAAACATTTATATGTATGTATGATCAGAGCAAAATAATATCAATTGAAATATGATGCATATAATATAGAAACCATGTATAAGTATACAAAAATCAATTATCATTAAAATCATATATAACTCATAATTACCACCCTATTTATGCACATGTTTTTAAAAGATATACATTGAAGAGCATAAAAGGCATAGTCGCCCATCCAATCGCTCTTCGGATCGTAGGGTTTTCAAAAATATGATTTGAAAATTATTTTAATATATGATTTGAAAATTATTTTAATATAGTTTGGAAACTCTACCAATTAAGAAATAACGAAATTAGTTTTAAGAAAAAATTTGAAACTAGTACGAATCCTTCAAGTAAGGAATAAAACAATAAGTATCGCATGAAAACATGCTAAATACATAATAATTGACACTCAAAGATCAATAAAGTACTTATATTCTCATTAATCCGAAACCATGAGTAAACAAAGGATATAGAGTGTACAAAAATCATGTAACCAACATATGCATGGACATAAGACATTGAAGCTCATATGAAATTTCTTTTTCATAAACATGAAACCATAGAACACAAGAAATTCTATATTTTTTATCAAAAAAAACTAAACAAGGTTCAAGGAATGTGTATGTTTTGTTGAAATTAAAATATACATACATATCCAAACATGAAAGGAGTCCATAAAAGTATATTTCATGAAGGCAAGTGACTCTAGGATAGACATATATATCTATATCTAATAGTTTTAGACAAAATTAACATATACATGAAGCATAACACAAAAACATGAACAAAAATAGGGAAAATAAGTAAAGATGTAAAAATCATCAAAAAAGCTTATACAAGTACATCTAATGAGTACAAATAAGCATTAAGGCACCAAAACATAAGAATCAAGATAGCTCATTACTTGCATAAGTATAAACACAAGTTTTAATAAAAATCACATCTAAACATGTAATCAAAACATGAGGTACATAAACATAAACAAATATGATCATTAGGTTAAATGCATGTGTTTTAGAACTAGGATATACACAATAGCTAAACTATAATGAAACATAAAAATATGAATCCATATAAACATGGGTGTATCTCAAATACTATATGTATATCACAAGTCTAATAAACATGCATTTAACATAATGAACATGAAAACCATGATATGTTAAAATTATCAATAAAAGCATGTAAATATAAATAAAGAGTTAGAGATAGTTACTAAACCAAAAGAACTAATCTCTAGGTCTCCAAAACATGATGGCCCAAACATCCTTGAAAGTGATGCATCCAAAAATGTATCCATTTAGATTGAATGCATTTACCATCAAGGCACCAATACCCTCACATCGTGTGAGAGCCCACACCTACTCAAATACAATAGGAATAAATTTTGGTACCCACACTTTTTTGGGTACATAATAGGTATAACAATACATTCATGACAAGAATGGGAAGCAAAATCATTTTTCAAAGAAATATTTTCCTTTGAAACTAAATCCAATTCTTTTGGAATCAAAACTATTTTATTTTTCAAAGAATCATTTTCTTTGACAATAAAATCTAGTTTTGAAGACAAAACCTCATTTTTCTTCCAAACAACATCAAAATCATTTTTATTCTTTAAAATTTAGTTTTCTTTCAAAACAAGGTCAAATTGGGATTTCAATGAGTCCCTTTCATTGAAGCCTCAACTTTTTCTTGCAAAACCAAATCAAGTTTAGAAAACAAGTTCTCATTTTCTTTTCTTAATTCAAAACTCTTGCTTTTAACCCAAAGCCAAAACTGGCAATAATTAGAGATGATGCAAAAAAAGTCTGCCTCAACATTAAAAAAAAAATGAAATAAAAAGAAATGAAAAAACTATAGCTATTCAAACTCCATCTAAGACTTTTTTCCATGAATAGGGTTGTCTATGGACACAACTCTTGTCGAGCAAGCACAAGAAAGAACTGACAAGTTAATTTTACAGGCCTTCAACCTGGTACCAAATCCTCATGAATTTCTGGCTCACACAACTATAAGCAAGGATCCTGCTATATGCCATGATGACCAGTTGGCATAAACGTATATGTATCTTTTGTCATGCTACTACGAGATCTTGCAATCAAAAAGGTGGAGTGAGCAACCGTTCAAATCCCCAGAATCCAAAACAGAGTATTAGAGAGATGTTTTGTTTTAGGTCTAACTGCACCATAAGTACTGGATTTAGTCCTAGAAAATTTTTGTTAAAGAATCAAAAGAAAATAGGATTATAATAATACTCTTTCATACCATAATGCTGTAGAATTGTAGGCCCATGTATTGAGTTAGACTAGTCTATTCAAGTCATAAACATGTTCATTTGAAAGCCCATATTAAGAGATCATTTTTTACATTCAGGGATTTAGCCAATTTTTTATCAGAGACATAAGGGTCCACCAATCTTGATTATGATTAGTAGCTATTTTTTTTCCAACATTTAAGGTATGATTATAGATTATTATTTCATTTCCTGCAGTTCTTGGAGATGGAGAAATCTCCCATCTATAAAAAAAGGGCATAGATTTTTTCTTCAAACTTATAGGTTGAGTTGTAACAGATAGATTTATCATTGACCAAAGAGTGGTGGTACACGTCTGATGCTTTGTGCATGAGCTGATTGAATGGGAGGACTATAAGCATTTGTGTGTTTTATTGGAGAACCATAAAGCAAGTAATTTGATGTATGAGACCTTCCAAAGAGCTGGTGAAGACTCATCAAATCAAGTTGATGTGTTGGGATTCTATGATGAAGATCTCGGAAAGAAATTTCAGATTAAGATGGAGATTGTACGGTTCAAATTATGCTCAATCATATACGAGCCAAAGGGATTAGATGTTAGATGCCCCACCTCCAATCGAGTAGACAAGTAGTTGGTACAATATGTGTTTAATCCCATGCGGAATAGAGACAAAGATGTTTAAATGGTTATGTATAGACCAAATTCCATAAAGGGATTCCCTTTTAGAAAAAAACAGGTTCCAGGCCTATTAATCACTTCAATTAGATTTAGTGGGCTCATTGTTGGAACACCTAGAGACCAATTGTTTACAAGATACCCCATCCTATCTCAATGCTAACATAATTTTTTATAAGCATTTGATTGATCATAGAGGACGCCTTGCAAAATGGATTACAAAAAATCAGCTCCTTTAGTAACACCTACTTAGCACTTCAACTGTTACGAATAAAAGAGGCAGTGAAATTTGTAATTTTCTCAATAGATACTAGATACCTGAGATAAACTCTAAAGGCATTGCTTGTAGCAATGTTCAGTAATAAGATAATAAAAACAACAAAACATAATAGCATCTGAGGTCATCAATCTTAAGTTAGATTAATCCGGTTTCTCTAGTAGCACAGAATCAAAAATCCCATGCTTATGAATGATGAAACATGCAATTTAAAATCATCATAAGAAATGACTTTTGCAATGAAAAAATGTATAGTTAACATGTATAAGACACGCAAAAAATGCTTCTTAAATAGCATTTAGAATCTAATACTACAGTGCAGACTATACGAATAACAACCTCAAGCAATATATGCGGATGCTCATACTGTTCAACACCGCAGAGAAGCCAAGAGATTCATTAAAAAATAAACATCTCCAAACTCACCAGCAAAGATGTTTCATTTTGAAAGGTTGGCTTGATATCCAAGTTTTCTGGTCGAACAAACTTTTGTACTAATGCTATCTTCTCAAACAGTTCTTCATCACATTTTACATCTTCTGGGAGGGATGCAAATGCGCGATTATATAGTTTTGTCATTACATACTTCTCCAAACCCTGTCGCGAACAAAACATAACATCATGCATAAGCATTCTAATCAGTGGGGTTTCAAGAGAGATCATGGAAATGAAAAAACAAAGAATCATTGAAATGAGTATAATCATAAAATAGGCTCCTTGTGTAGGCGATCTTTAGTAGCCACTAGAGGCATGTACTGGAATCTTAGATTTTAACTCCACATAAGAAAATACGCTCCTGCTCATACAGTTGATCATGTGTAACCAACAGAGAAATAAAATGGAATTACACAACCAACGAAGTCCTGTAAAACTACATGATACATTACTCAGTCATAATTGTACAAGCTTTTTCAAAATCAAAGTAGTATAAGAACAAAATTGTTCATCACGAAACTCGAGTTTCCATAAAAGTTCTTTCAATTTCAGGATAATAAGTTGTTTGGATACTGGTAGTGGTACCATGGTTCAAAGACTCGGCCGAGTCGGAGACGAGTCGGCCGAGTCGTATCCGTCTCGGTCCACTCCGAGACGAGTCCGAGTCACGAGTCAGTCGACTCAACTCAGAGGAGACTGACTAGGCCGAGAATCGAAATTGACTCAGTCGATTCGGCATTATGATGATAATTTTGTGTCTCATCGCAATTCAATGTGGAAATAACTACATTGGCATGTATTTATGAATGTAGTTTGTTCAATTTACTATATTGTGCATGTATTTTGATATGCTTCTACCGACGACGCGTGTATTTATACTTTCGCTTTATGTTTAGTGTGCTAGGTGATATATTTTGGACATGTGATACATAAATATGGATGTCTACATTTTTTTTAAGATTTATCGTGATTTTTTCAGAATTTTTTAGCTTTCTATGTAGTGTTTTACGTGTATCGTCCGATACCGATCCGAGTCACCGAGACCGATCCGTCTCAGTGCCCGCCGAGTCGGCGGCCGAGACCGCGACTGTGAACCATGAGTGGTACCATAGATACGATATTAGCCGCTATATATAATCATCAACATCACCATCTCTATCATCATCGTCGTCGTCATGATTCTTTCCCATCAAAATGGGCCCAGCTATGGAGCACAATTCCATGCTGAGAAGACCCTTGACACGATGTTATCACCAGTTGTCAACCATTAATTTACATGCAAATCGCTAAGGCCAATCTGGCAAAAAGAGACATGGCATAAAACCTACGCAAGCTGGCAGGTGAGAAAACCAATCACGCTTATGCAATTTAATTTCATGGAATCAAGGCGCACTTTGATGCAATGACAAATTTGTTAGAAGTAGACTTTATTTCATTTTTTGTAAATATTGAGTTTATAAACTTTGTGGGGTAATATGTCGTGTTTCTATATGATTTACTTTGAAGTCTAGTTATAATATAATAAGACCTAACAGATTCTACGGCTAAAGGCCACCTCAAGGATTCAATTCTTTCATGAATTACTCCAATGAGTTACTAGACTCTGTCTTCCATTCGCAGTTTATTGCTTCATATGTGAATTACTCAGCATTCATCTCCCACGTTATACAGGATTTACTCAACAAGTTTTCTAAACTGGTTATATCTGAGACCATGAGTTAAACTATGATGTCGCATTAAATACATGGGTTACCAATCCCTACACATCTCCTTGAGTTTTATTTCATATATAAACCTACTCGCAAGAGAACCAATAGAAAATTACAAGTTAAAACCTTCACAGTTCACTCGTTATCCCTTCCTTATCTTACTACTCTCTAGTTTCCACCAATCTTCTACCTCCAAACAACTTTTTTCAAACCATCCCCCTACCATCCACCACTCACTCTCTGTTCAGCAAAAGAAAAATCCTCAGAACTTCTTTGCTTCTCAAAAAGACTGCATCTCTAGATGGTAATTTCTTTTGGAGTTTTGTCTGCAAATCAAACTTCATATTCCGTCTTCTGGTCCTCTCATGGAATATGTGGAAAGGTCTTGGCACTAGTAAGTTCAAATAAACCTTCGAGTCACTAGTAAGTTCAAATAATCCTTTGAGACCTAGTTTCCGCACCAAGACTTCTTAGTAAATAATTTTAGATCTACTTAACTGAACCAACTCAATTGTCAATAAAGATCGTTTAGAGAACTTTGTGTCCGTTGTCATTAAAACTTCTATGGAGTTATTAAACAAGTTTGGTATTGAATAATTACCGGTCTACATGGACTTATTGCTGGTCATCATCAAAGAAGTTGTGAACTTGTGAATGTGAAAATCTGCATTGGTATTTGATTGTTATTACCAAACTAAAGCAGTCCCCTTTTGGTTAAATTTTTTCTTGCATATTTATTGCATTTACTGTTGCATACATAATGCTAAAGTGCAATGGGTTTGGTATCAAAGCCTTGGTTTACACATTCTGGCTTTAGAATTGCACATAATTGTACTTTTTCATTACATATTTACTGCTGTGGAGAAACTTTAAAAAAAAAAGTATGAAGAAACAAAGATTTTGCGAACCCTGGATGCTGCATCCTTAGTTGCATTGCATCCCTAGAAGAGGAAGAGGCTAGACATCATTTAATCTTGGCAGGCACAGATAGTTGACACTCAAGTCATGAGAGTGGGACACAACACCAAACAAACAATCGAATTCCGCCCACTTGGCACGGAAGCATTCATAGCTCAGCAAACCCATCTTTTCTTCATTCAAACCCAATCGGAGAACATAGCATAGACTCGATGACAAGCATATAGATTTGACTCACCAATCCTTCCAAGTATCGGGATACATGTAAACCTCATGACAGCTATAAAGCGAGTGGTCTGATTTAGTCCCATGAGGACAACCTGTATAGTAGAGAGAAAATAGGCATTGGGACCATGGCATCAAAAGTGATGCTGGTGATTTGAGGGCTGATTGAAGGCGGAAGAGTTATACAGTGGTAGAGAGAATTAATCATTTCTTTGAGTGGAAAGAGATACCAAAAATACAAGGTGGACTTTGCCAGCCCTGGCATGAAGGGCCATGCAGAGACATGGAGGAAGACTTCGAGGGAAAATAGAATTAGGAAACGAGAACACATCAAAACTTGGGAACACATTAATCAAAAACTTCGTCAAAAAGCTTTTTAATACAGATTTGCGTAAGATGTTTTCCAGAAATACAATAACCTAAAACAAAAGAATAGGTCAGTGGTAGCATGGATAGTGAATTCTCTGAACTTCAAGCAATAATTGGAATGATGTTCAAGAGCAGACTCCAACCAGGCATTTAATATGAGGTAAACTCCCATGATGTCCTCACCAATTGACAATGCATATCACAATGGTAAAAGAGGACCAAAAAACAATGGCCGCAATCTAATCATAGGAATGATTGGTGAAACCTAAGAGTTCGTTGGGAATAAGAGAGCTCTCAAGGCACCAATGCAATCCAAGACCATCTAGAACAAGTTTGATCTGACAAAGGCAAAGGAATGTTAGAAGCCAAACCAAACAAGGTCAACTGGCTCAAATGCTGGCAGGCAACCAGGTCACAATCCCTTGATTTCCCTAGAAGCGTGTTTAGTATAATACTCAAAATGTTCAGTTAATAATTAAGAAAAATCAGCTCGCTAATGATTGAATTAGTAAGTCAACTCGTGGGCGAGAGAAAGTAATAAGCGAGAGAAAGTAATAACAACTAACTAAGGGATTGCATGTAAAAGAAAAGAAGTTGCATATCTCACATGAGAAGGTTTTTCATGAAAATAAGCAAGAAACATCAAATGATGATGTCAATATGACGTAATGCCTATACTAGCAGATGATATATTTTTTTCATTTTGGCCTAAAAAGGGTCTTGGGCTGCTAAAATAGGGTTGGAAACGGGCTGGGCCCAAAAATGTTTGGTGCATCGCGTATTGAACAGTTCATTAGGTTGTGCCTAGGCTCCAAAATCAAGACCCGTTAATATTAGATGGTGTGCCTAGGTTTGGCAGCATCTAGCATGGCTCAATCGGCTATGAATGGGTTGTGCCCAAAGCACAGCCCATGTGACGCAGATTGGGCTACTTGTTCTCACTTATCTATTGATTATTACTAAGCAAAAGAACTTTTTAAAGATAGAAACTCTCTCACCAAGAAAAATGGAGAAAATTTCTCCTAACTTTGCTGATCTTTGAGGCTATCCACGTCCTCTCTCTCTCTCTCTCTCTCTCTCTCTCTCTCTCTCTCACTTTTTTAGAGAAATCACCCAGCACATTTTTGAAATTCAAACCAAGCCCTCTGTCTCATCTCTCATTATAAAACAATCCTCTCTTTCACCTATTACTTTTTTTAAAGTGAAGTGAAAGGAACCCCTCTCTCCCATCTCTCATTATGAAACCAAACTCTTTCTCTCATCCAGCTAAATATTTTTACAATTTTTCTAGAATTGGTGATGTTGATTCCGAATGTCTTCTTCTCGTTAAATTATTTTTATCATAAATTGTCTTCAAACCTCTCAGATTTAAATTATTTTTTTGCCCTCTATTTTTTTTAAGACATGATCTAAAATCGTTGCTTGTTATTCTAACTTTTTTTTAACAAAAATAACAACACATCGCATTCATAATTTATTTTTAAAATTGGTATTCTCCGCTAGAAATTAAATTGTCTCCGATCATAATCTAATGAACTTTTCTACAAAAATTTAGTTTGCATCCTTCAAACTTAAATGAATTTCTTTTAGCATCCTACCTTTTCTTTTGCTCTTCTAAGACAGCAACATTCATGAATTTGTTTAAATCGCTTTTATCAGAAAGTTGACTTCATTCATAATTTCTTGTATTTTTTAAAAGAAAATTATCTCCAGATACGCAAACTTAAAATTAATTTCTTTTAACACCTAACCTTTTAAAAGATGGTCCAAAAAACAAACCATTCTTTTCTTTATAAAATTTCTTTTTGCCCATGTATATATTGATTATATACATTTAGCTAGGGTGGCAATGGGTCATAATATTTGTGTTGCATATAAGATCCACGTGCGGATCCATTATAAATTTGTAGGCTCAACAAATCCAAACCCAGTAATGAAGTTAGGAGGCGAAACAAACTCAATAATTTATCACATTTGAGTTTGGATTTTAGATTATCCAAATCCAATATTATATTATAACATGATGATTTTATTGAAAATTAAATAGAAAATGGAGGATATGTTATGTCCTTTTGTTTGGTTTTGATTTTTCTAGAACTTTATATATATCTCCATACAACCAAATAATTCAGAGGCACAGTTCAGCTCACCTCACCAGCGCTTTCTAGTTCTTCCTCTGTACTACCAGCCCAAAGCGGATGAGCCCTAAACGCGCCTTCCATGTTGGCAAGGAACTCTAGCACTGCAGCACTATCCTTTTCCGCATCAGGAGCTTTATTTAAGAAGGAGACAATGAAGCTGCCATGTTAAACATGCAAGTGTAAGATTATTGCCTCCAATATTTCAAAAGTCAACATACTAGAAATTTCATTCCAAAACAATTATAGAGCTGTCTTAATGAAACAGCAAAATCCCAACACGTGACACATCTATATGGAGTCATCTTTACAGGAGAAAAATATAATCCAAGATGAAATTGTTTCTCAGACATATCCTTAAGCAGTTTTTCTATTAAAATGCTGTTGAACAATGCTTAGCTCGAGATTATAGTGCTAAATATTCAATAGGAGGATCTGCAACTATAGCTAACCCAAATAATAAAGAAACCAAAATCAAGAATCCATGTCCCAAATGATGTCCATTGTGGAACTACTATATCACCTTCTGTTACCAGTCAACTTTACATCCTTCAGAGGTGGATATTTTTTTCACCTGTCTTATAAATACTTAAAACGAAGTCCTGTTAACCTAAAGCTCATCCACAATGGGACCACCCATAGCCTATATTGAAGATAATATTATCATTGTGATCCAAAGAAACTCCCACGTTCTCCTCCGTACCAAGAACCTTTCACTCATCATGAAAGAGTGATGACTAATTCCTGCGAGCCTGGAACACAGCTGGGTTACTGTTAGAGGTGATGTACCTTCTAGTCTCTTCTTGCATGCTGTCAAAAAGCCAGGATGCTATCAACTCTTCAGCTAGCAATAAAGGATTATATTATTCAAGTTATGATTAATCTCAAAAGCCTACCGCAATAAAGGATTATTGAGTTCGAGTTATGATTAGTCTCAAGAGCTTCCATTTTGAGCATATTCTGGATCTAGCACTACAACCATTGTGAATTTAGGACTACCACTATATACTGTGCTCAAGGCATCTACCTTGTAGTACATGGGATCTTAATCTCATTGGTAATGCAATTGAACCACCGTTACTCTTATCATTGATAAAGTATGTGTCCATCATTGATCTGAATCAGCTGGTGATGGATTAATCTGGAAACACATAAAATAAGTCTCAAGGTTACCAGCTTACGATGCTAGTATGGACGACCATGACTTTGATTCCTACTGCTTCGTCTTCTTCACAGTATATATACCAAAAAAAAGTCTGGATCTATAGATTCATTTGCCCAGGAATAATTGAAGCTTTCATTTGTGATAGCATACAAGACACACTCCTCATCAAACCGCAGAGCTTTTTGCACAATTTGTATTGGTAGACCAAGCTCTCTAGTTTGTTCTCCTTGGAGCAATTTTTTTCTTTCAATGTGATGCTGCAAGGTTGTTGTGGCTGCGGCTCTTAACGTTTGTGGATATCGTAAAAACCGTCACTATCACTACAGCAGGTGATCCTTAATTGTCCAAAATTAGAAGAGGAGACTGGATCAAGGTTGTGCTTTCTTTGCTAGTCTTCGTGGAAATCAGTACACAATTTTATGTTTGACCATGTAGCCTTATGTTTAATTTTTGGAACTGATGGAATTCCTCTATTAGAATATTAGGTTGCCCACAATACCAATACTCCACATGCAAAATTAAACAAGAAATGGCATATTGTATGTTAAGGATCCGGGACATCAACACGCGGAAGCGAGCCACATGGGGGCAATTGCCCCCATTGAGCATGTTCTTATATATGTATGAGGTTTTGTCCATCACTTTGAGACCTTGCCCTACCACATAATCTTTTTCCCAAAGGCAAATATAATATTTACTAGTAATAAAAATCAACATAATAGGACTCATAAAGAATCTCAACTGATATAAAATTCTCTGTAGGAACTAAATAAAATATGCAATCTAATGATCCTAAATTAAACTATAAATAGTTACTTAAGCCCTCCACTTAATTTCTCATTTTTCAAAGAAAACCCATTCCTATTTCTTCTTTCTCTTTTCTTTTCACACAGAGCCGTGTTCATTCCCTAACCCCCCAACCCCCACCCCCAGTGTTGTGTTTCTCTTTTTCAGTGTTCAAAAAAGCGGATTAATTGGCCGAATAATCCTAATCGTTGACAGCATATGTAATATTACATTCAGCGCTCTGATTATGCGCTCGGGCAATTAATCAGGTACAAAACGATTAATCGGGCGCAAACCGATTAATCGGGCACTTAATCTGTTATATATTAAATAGTAGATGAATTATGATATTTTATTATTGTATATTTTGCATAAATTGATACTTACGTTTTATTGTTTTTTTACTATTTTTTAAATTAACTTATTTAGCAATATTTCTCCATCATTCTTTAAAGCTCATTATTTTGATTGATAAATTAACTAATTTTTTTTATTTATCTTATTTTATAGGTAAGTTCTTTGTATGTTGCAAAATTTGAAATCTTGGATTACTAATGCGAAGAGATAAGTTCTCATACTTCTTTTTTACTATTTATTCATATTGTCTTGTTGTACATCATATCATGTTTAAAACTTCACATCTAGAAATTGTCTTGAATAATATTTAGGCATTTTCAACAACTATCCGTATATATATCTAGTTGTGTATAAATATAAATAAATATATTGAAATATTCAATTTTGATTAATCTCCGATTAATCTTTGATTAATCATTTTTCAGTGTTGGACCGCACGAATAATGAAACTGATTTTTAGAATACCGCTCTTTTTCATCTTCTCACAAAACTAAAGCAAGGATGTCATCTTTATAACAATTGAAGAAGAAAGGGGGGAAAAAGAGAAAATGAGAGAAAAGGGGGAAAATTAAGCAATCAAAGCCACCAAGAGATTTTTTTTTTTTTTTTTTTTGACAATATTTACTCTTCTACGATTAGGTTTTCGCCTTTGAAGAATCAATATCATATACTTATGTATTTATTTCCATCCAGAGGGCGTTTTCAGAAATGAATATTACAAAAGTTAACTTCGAACTGCATGCGAGATCAATGGATAAGTGACAATTTAATAACATTTATCAAAAAAGTTGTATTTGATATTATTGGTAATCATAGAATCATCAAACTTTTTCAAAAAATGAAACTGCTTTGAAGTGTCTTGCAACCTTCTCACTTTATAATTGAAATTTATATAAGAAAATTTGTAACTTGACTTTTTTTCTTTTGGAAGTAGTGATTTTTTCTTTACTATATCCACCCCCCCCCCCCCCCACCCCCCACCCCCCCCCCCCCCCCCCACCCCCCACCAAAAAAAAAAAAAAAAGTTTCTGGCTCCGCCAGGAAGTCATCGTTATCATGTCATCCAAGTTGTTTCCCATCAAACTGAAGTGGGCACGACTTGAACTACAAAAGGCAGAGCCTTTATAACTAGAATGAAGCAATATTGCATCTGTGGCCATAAAACCTTGGAGTCCAATTTGCTAAAGGGAATTAAGCCAAAGAAAACGAAGAATTAACATTCATGCGAAAAAAGAGAAAGTCATTAAATACTCTGATAAACGATGCGTTTTAATGCACCACAAGCCGCAATATCTGTCTACAGAAATGTAGGTCATAGGACCTTCGATCTAAATTGGAGAAATTTGTTCACTTGATGAAAGAGAAAGAAAATTTCAAGAAAAAGATATTTAACAAACAAGAAAGAAAGAGGGGGCAGAGAGAGTGGGCACTCAGGGCGACCTCATGATGGATTTGACGAAATCGGTGGCGGAGGGGTGTCGCATGCGCTCGAGGAAATCGTGCCACGTCAGTGGGGCAGTGGACGAACCGAAAGCGTCGCTGATGGCGCTGCCGCCGCTGTCCATTCTTTTCTTTTTTTGACCTTTTTCCCCCTAAACGTGGAGTGAAATCGCTTCAGAGAAGAGAGAGAGAGAGAGAGAGAGAGAGAGGGGTAGGGCCCAATTCTCGGACCTAGAGTTTTTCGACGAACCCCCCGGTTCAATTAGATTTGGCATGTGACCTTTTTATTCTAGTTGAGGGTTTGTCAAGTGAACCTTTTAACTAAAATTGAAACACTTTAAAGGAATTATTTTGAATTTTTTCTCGTAATTAGCCACCCAGCAAAAATTTCTCCTTAATATTGGGAAGTCCATCAATTTTACCGCTTTTTTTTTTTAATATATATACACGTGGGTATCCCAGTGCTCAAAGCACCAGACTAATCCCTCAAGGTCAGAACCCAAGAACCCACCACGTCGAACCCAACCCTTGTCATAGCTGGTCTATTGGACCAGCGCATGGAATTGTGTCCCCCTTAGTCTTTGAACCGGTGCTCGACTTGCCGGCCTACTACTAGCGAGGGGCATCAATTTTGCTCGCTCTTGTTTCTTACTACCATCCTACAAATTTCTCAAGAGCATATTAGAAAACAAATCAATTGTGCTCTCAAGTAGGGGGCTGTTTGTTTCGCCGTAAAAGGCGTAAAAGTCTGTAATTCGTAAATGACTTATGTAGGATCACCTAGAGGGGAGGTGAATAGGTGATGGCTAATCTAATGGTCACTTAATGCCAAATAATGCGGAATTAAAACTATTATGACCTAAATTAAACTCTTAAACTAAATACCACGTATAACACAAGAGTGTAGCCGAATTCCCCGTGAAGGGCTCTGGACTAACTCCTCTAGATTCCCCTAGATAAGGGTTGAGGTGCCGCGTTGGCTCTCTTAGTTAAATACAAGTGTTAGCAAAACAAACCCAAGTAAGTATAACAATTAAGCACACAAGGTATATCAAGCATATAAAGATGAACACAATTTAAGCATGCAAGATATAAACAAGAGATAGAGAGAGAGTGAGCAATCGCAAACACAAGGGATTTGTTTCGAGGTTCGAGCACACTAGTTCTACATCCCCGCCTTCGACACACGAAGGATTTCCACTATGCTCGATCCCAATGGATCACTCCTCGGTGCCGCAACACCTACAATCCCTCGGACTCTCTAGTCCCGTACACACCGCAAGCCACACAAGCTCGCCGAGGCCGCACCTCAAACACGGAGTTCACACACGAACTCGAAACACCGCGAACCCGCAAGTCCGCCTCCTCAAGGAACAAAGATGAACTTTGGTGATCACAACTCTTGATCACCTAAAATCCTCTCACAACAAACTCCTATAGGAAGATATAGCAATGGATAGCTCAAGTGTTGTGCGAGAAAATAAGGATGGAAATGGTGGAGGAAAAACTCAAGAAATCACTTTAAATCACTCTTGATAAAACTCTCCTTTTGATTGGAAATATTTGCTCTCAAATATGTGCAGAAAACCTCTTAAAAGAGTAGGAAAAACTGGCCCAAAAACTCTCCCAAAATCTTAATCAAAACAGCCCCCAAATGGCCCAATTTATAGGGCTCCAAAAACTAGCCGTTGGAGGCCTGACAGAACTGTCGGTCGACCGGCAACGGTCAGAAATCCGACCGTTGGGGCTGCGGTCGACCGGTCGGTCGACCGAGGCCAGGATACAGAGAGCAAGTCTCTCTGTCCGGTCGACCGGTCGGTCGACCGGGGACTTTCCAGAGAGCAGAGCTCTCTGGACGGTCGACCGGCCCTCCTGCCAGAACTGGGCGTGCACGTCTGTGCACGTCGGTCGACCGCTCGGTCGACCGCCTTCAGGCTTCGGTCGACCGCTCGGTCGACCGGCTGAAGCCAGGCAGCATAGTCAAGGGGATTTAAAACTTGGTCTTTTTGAATGAAATAAAATCTCATAAAATCACAGAAAATCTACAAAAATAGTTTTACCAATATACTTTGATAAACAAACATGCTTGCACAAAATCAAGGCATGTTACAAATGATTTGGACTATTTTTGTAATATGAAAAAATTGGCTCAAATGAAAAATAGTATTTTTCCAAACTTGATTTTTTCAAAACTTCTCCAAATACAAAAACAAGATATTTAAACTCATTTGAAGCATAGAGTGTATGGATATGATCCACTACACAAACATGGTAAAATATCTATGTTTTTGACATTATGCACTAAACATGATTTTGGATAAAACATATAAACTTGAATACCAAAAACCAAACATGTATTTTTCTAAAAGAAAATTCTTTTATAAAAACAAACTAAAACAAGAGTGTGCGTGTATATGTACTTGAGCAATCCACCAACTATTCTATCCTTTACATTTTATTTAAAAACAAATCTTATAAAAGCAAACCTAGACACAAGTCTTCATCACTTGAAGCCTTCACTTGAAGCCTTCTCATCTTCTTGACTTGGTCCAAACACGATCCAAAAGCTCTTTGGATCACACCGTGCTAGCTCCAAAACTTGACTTCAAATCCTTTGTTGAAGCTATGCACCTACTAAGATCTTGATCATAAATCTGTCACTAATTAAATATAAGATCATTAGTACTATAACTACATGAGTTGATCATCATCAAAACTAGAGTAATGAGCCTTCGGGCCAACAATCTCCCTCTTTTTGATGATGACAAAACTCATGAAGTTATATATGCATGGATTAAAGTAAAGCTTCAAAGAAGCTCCCCCTTAACTCATGCATCACAAATAAACAAATAAATAATGGAAATGAAGCACATGACATGTATGCAAATCAAGGAGATAAACATGCTAATCAAGCATAAAACATAATCACAAAATCTTTCTCTCCTATTTGCAAAACAAAACATATATGCATAAACACAAATACTACTCCCCCTTAAGCAAGGAAAACATGCATATATCTCAAATACTTCTCCCCCTTTTGTCAATCATCAACAAAGGGGTTAAAGTAAAAAACAAAATCAAACAAATTTTTCTCCCCCTTTTTGACCGAAACAAGGAACCAATGAAGGGGTAAACATAAATCAATCAATAAAGGATTATATGCGATATACATTCATGAAGAGGAAGACGCTAAGTTAGCTTCCCTACACATATGCATTACATGAAGAAGGGATGACAAGCCCCAATTCACATAACACATATTATGTAATGCATAAGAGGAGATGTGAAGCTCCCCCTACACACGTGTACCACATAAAGAAGAGTTGTCAAGCTCCTCAATATACAATACACTCAACATGAATCTATATGTAGAAGAGATGTTAAGCTCTCCTTGCATATAAGCAATACAACTCTAAAATATTTTGATTTTTCTTATAAAACAAAATTTAGAATTTTCTCAATAAAACAAATCTTGAGAATTTTTCTTAAAATTTTTATTTTCTTATCATAAACAACTTTGTGCTTTAAACATGTAAAACAATTTTAACTCAAGCACAAATAACTCATATATATGTATGAAAAATGAGTATACCAATTAAAATTGATACATACATATATAAGAAAACAAAATATGAGAATATACAAAAATGGAATCAAATTGATACCAATTGAAATGATTCAATGATACCAATTGAAACAATAATAGGATCATGTGTATAACTCATAAAACATTGAAGAATAAATAACTAGTTAAATTAATTTTTTTTGAAAAACTAGTTAAAGATCCTTCAAAAACATGAAACCAAATCATATGTTTTTCATGAATCATACTAAATACACAAAAATTCAAGCACTCATGGTCCATAAAGCTCAAAAATAATCATGAAACAAGGTCATGAATAAATAAGTAAAGTGTGAGTGTTCAAAGATTATGTAAATAGCATTTTCATGAAAATAGTCAATGAAGCTCAAAATGATTAAAAACAAATTATTCATTTTATTTTATCAAACAAAACATAAAAATTCATTTTTCATTAAAAACAATAAACTTCTAGGTATATGTATGATTAATCCAAATCTAACAATATGCATACATATCCCAAACATAAAAGAGTCTATTAAAGGTATTTGCATGAAGGCAAGAGACTCAAGGGTATACATGTATATTTATTAGATTTGAATAAAAATTACATATACATGAAGTAAAACATGAAAATTGGCAAAACAAGTGTAAATGAGGAAATCATCAAAACTAGGCTATACATGGGCATATAGTGAGTATAAATGAGCAATGAAGTGCAAACATATATAAATCAAATATTCTCACTATTTGAACATATATATACAAAAGTTTTAATGGAATCTACATCTAAACATGTATTTACCACATGAAGCACAAAAACAAATAAAACATGAATATGCTATATTATATTACAAATGAATAAGCATGTAAATAAAATAAGAGTTTAGAAATAGTTACCAACTAAGGAACTATGTTCCAAAACTCCAAACATGGTGGTTGACCCACCAAACCTCCTTGATAGCGGTGCATCAAATATTTGTCCATCGAGTCCATGTGCAATCACCACCAAGGCACCATTCCTCTCACGTCGTGTGAGAGCCTTACCTACATTAAAAACACAAGGTGGGGGTTTTGGTACCCATTTTCTTTTGGGTCCTTGGGGGTTATCTTTGTAAGGCACCCAAATATTTTTATTAGCAAAATTTAAATGATTAATCTTATCATAACAAAACTTTGCTAAGTGGCCTTTGCGGCCACAATGTGTACATTTGTACACCTTATGATGCATATGTGTATGTTTGTGATCGTGGTGTGCAAAGTGTGCATATGCATGATGATGATGATGTGCATGAACATGTGGAGCTTGTTTCTTTGAAAACAAAGACTCCAATCTAGAATCATTAAATGCACATGTGCTCAAAGTTGAGCTCAAACAATTTATTTTATTTTTCAAAAGATTAATCTCATTTTCATTAATAGTAGCATGTAAAGCATGATGAGAAGGAGAATCATTTTTCTTATTCTTTTCGAAACAAAATCCTTTTCTTTTTCACAAATTTTTCTTTTCAAAGAGTTGTTTTCTTGAAAAGCAATTTCTTTTTGTTTCTCCACCAAGATAATTTTATTTTTTAAAGAATTATTTCCTTCACATAAAGCATTCAATTTGGACATCAAGGAAATATTCTCATTTTTCAAATCTTCTTTTTCTTTTTCTAAACATGCAATATTATTTTTAAAAGAATCATTTTCCTTATGCATGCAATCAAATTTCTTTTTCAAATTTTTATTGTCTTTTCTAAGTATGTCATATTTTTCAAGTAATTGTTGACAAAAATATGTAAGCTCATCATATGACATATCATCTTCTACCTCGGATTCGGTAGTTACCTCAAGGGGGTTATCCCCTTGGACCATATAGCACTTGTTGGAGACGTCACTTCCAACATCCGAATCGCTCCCGGCATAATATAGATCCTTTTCGCCAAGGGAGGTGATGATGTTCCAAGCTACAAAAGCTGAATCAACATTAGAAACCCTAGATAAATAATCATCATTTAGGGTAGACTTTAAAGCATGTAGGGCTTTTGCATTAGCCTCAATATTTTTGCCATTTAAACAATAATCATTTCTAGTAGTGGCAAAATAAACATGTATGCCTAGGGCCTTGAGGTAAAAGGACATCTTAACCTTCCAAATTTGGATGTTAAGAATGTCAAACATGGGTGGTGACATGAAATCCATGGTGTGTGTACAAATAATGTGATTAGCCTAAAAATGAGGATCTTTAACTCTAGGTTGTAAGACCCAAATTCAGAGCACTTGGCTCTGATACCAATTGTAAGATCACCTAGAGAGGGGGTGAATAGGTGATGGCTAATCAAATGGTCACTTAATGCCAAATAATGCGGAATTAAAACTATTATGACCTAAATTAAACTCTTAAACTAAACACCACGTATAACACAAGAGTGTAGCCGAATTCCCCGTGAAGGGCTCTGGACTAACTCCTCTAGATTCCCCTAGATAAGGGTTGAGGTGCCGCGTTGGCTCTCTTGGTTAAATACAAGTGTTAGCAAAACAAACCCAAGCAAGTATAATAATTAAGCACACAAGGTATATCAAGCATATAAAGATGAACACAATTTAAGCATGCAAGATATAAACAAGAGATAGAGAGAGAGAGTGAGCAATCGCAAACACAAGGGATTTGTTTCGAGATTCGAGCACACTTGCTCTACATCCCCGCCTTCGACACACGAAGGATTTCCACTATGCTCGATCCCAATGGATCACTCCTCGGTGCCGCAACACCTACAATCCCTCGGACTCTCTAGTCCCGTACACACCGCAAGCCACACAAGCTCGCCGAGGCCGCACCTCAAACACGGAGTTCACACACGAACTCGAAACACTGCGAACCCGCAAGTCCGCCTCCTCAAGGAACAAAGATGAACTTTGGTGATCACAACTCTTGATCACCTAAAATCCTCTCACAACAAACTCCTATAGGAAGATATAGCAATGGATAGCTCAAGTGTTGTGTGAGAAAACAAGGATGGAAATGGTGGAGGAAAAACTCAAGAAATCACTTTAAATCACTCTTGATAAAACTCTCCTTTTGATTGGAAATATTTTCTCTCAAATATGTGGAGAATACCTCTTAAAAGAGTAGGAAAAACTGGCCCAAAACTCTCCCAAAATCTTAATCAAAACAGCCCCCAAATGGCCCAATTTATAGGGCTTTAAAAACTAGCCGTTGGAGGCCTGACAGAACTGTCGGTCGACCGCCCCGGTCGACCGACAACGGTCAGAAATCCGACCGTTGGGGCTGCGGTCGACAGGTAGGTCGACCGAGGCCAGGATACAAAGAGCAAGTCTCTCTGTCCGGTCGACCGGGGCCTTTCCAGAGAGCAGAGCTCTCTGGACGGTCGACCGGGTCGATCGACCGGCCCTCCTGCCAGAACTGGGCATGCACGTCTGTGCACGTCGGTCGACCGCTCGGTCGACCGGCTGAAGCCAGGCAGCACAGTCAAGGGGATTTAAAACTTGGTCTTTTTGAATGAAATAAAATCTCATAAAATCACAGAAAATCTACAAAAATAGTTTTACCAATATACTTTGATAAACAAACATGCTTGCACAAAATCAAGGCATGTTACAAATGATTTGGACTATTTTTGTAATATGGAAAAATTGGCTCAAATGAAAAACAGTATTTTTCCAAACTTGATTTTTTCAAAACTTCTCCAAATACAAAAACAAGATATTTAAACTCATTTGAAGCATAGAGTGTATGAATATGATCCACTACACAAACATGGTGAAATATCTATGTTTTTGACATTATGCACTAAACATGGTTTTGGATAAAACATATAAACTTGAATACCAAAAATCAAACATGTATTTTTCTAAAAGAAAATTCTTTTATAAAAACAAACTAAAACAAGAGTGTGTGTATATGTACTTGAGCAATCCACCAACTATTCTATCCTTTACATTTTATCTAAAAATAAATCTTAAAAAAGCAAACCTAGACACAAGTCTTCATCTTCTTGAAGTCTTCACTTGAAGCCTTCTCATCTTCTTGACTTGGTCCAAACACGATCCAAAAGCTCTTTGGATCACACCATGCTAGCTCCAAAAATTGACTTCAAATCCTTTGTTGAAGCTATGCACCTACTAAGATCTTGATCATAAATCTGTCACTAATTAAACACAAGATCATTAGTACTATAACTACATGAGTTGATCATCATCAAAACTAGAGTGATGGGCCTTCGGGCCAACAACTTACAACCCAATTACAATTACGGCGTTTGTTTGGACTGTAATTCGCAAAAGACTTACGTAACTCAATTATCACTCACTTGCAACCCAATTACCACTCACTTACAGCACAGTTACAGTTAATTTTGTGGTCACGCAAATTTGTATTATTTTTTATGTTAATATTAAATTTTTTTAATATTTAGCATATTATTATTTATTTGCAATATTAAAACTTTTTGAATCACTAAATAGTTGATTTTGTGGTCAACTTTTTCAGTTACGACTTACACGTTATGACAATCAAACATCGTAAAATACAATACACTTTCTCACTTATAACTTTATACTACCAACCAAATACCGTAAAATTTACATGCATGTAACTCATTTACTACTGTAAAAAACTTTACCAATTATGACTTACGAATTACGGCCAATTAGGATAACCAAACAGACCCTATTTTAGGAAAGCAATCAATTCCTTGCAGCCCTATCTCAGATTCATGTTATTCGTTTATGTTATATTCATCTCAATCAATTTGTTACTTATCACTTAAGGTTGAAACTAATTGTAACGTCCCGATCCTGTGGGTATGGAGACGTTACTGTGATGTATATACGTAGGTTGAAAATACCCTCATAGATATACGTTAAGCATCAGTACAGATAAGAATCACAGTACAAAAGTACGTAGTGCATTATACATTTCAACATATGAGCAGTTACAAAGTTATCACAAAATGTGACACAATATTACAAGAATATTACATCACCAATAGGTGCAAATCAGAGAATACAAAGAGATACACAATTATGAACAATACAAAAGGTGCTCACGAGTTATAAAAGGAAAACGCGAGAGATAGGTAATTGATGTTTTACCTACACACAAGAATACAGAATGTCAGATCATAAAAATAGTATGTGCAAGTACTCAATTCTACCGTGATAGCAAGTGTGCTATGCGGGTCGTGATCCACAAGGAGGGACTAGCGATGAAAACTTTTTTAGCAAGCTCTCATTTAAGTTACAATCAATGGTTAAAGATCTTCTTTTAGTTCTTTAAAAGGAAAAAAAATAAGTTACAGTTGAGTTAAGAAGAAAGTGGTAGATTGAGAAGGTGGAGAAAATGAAAAATGAATTTATATAAAGAAATTAAAAAGAGTGAATAGAGTTGAGGGTTGATGATGTTGGTGATCTAAAAGAAAGAAAGTTAAACCTAAAAGAAATACTTACTTACCTCTTTGGTGCTTACTTACCTTTGACCCATATCGACGATTTACCTTGGGTTGAAGGCGAGTGAAGTATGACAAATAGGATCTTCCCCATTTCCGATCTACACTACGAAATGAAGGGGCAAGCTACACTAGTATAGGAATGGCTATCCATCACCATAAGCCATCAACGACACTTGCAAGGGAAAGGCAACTTCGAGACTATCGGAGTCATTTGGATTCACAAACACAGAAGAGGAAAGCAAACGAAAACAAGAGTAAAGAAGAAAAAGAAACCTTGATTTGATTCAAATAATAATAGAACAAAAGACTTACTTAAACCGGTGTCACATTCAGTAAAAGCTTGCTCTCATTCTTCCATGAAACTCTCCTCTCCTCTCAGTTACATAAATAAAATAAAAATTGTATGAATAAAACTAAAAAAAAATCTAAGTTACAAACTACAAAATAGCCTAATTTCTACTTTCTACTTGGTCCTTCTCTTCTTCCTTTGATGTGTAGGGTATTTATAGGATATAAATGGATAAGGAAATAAGTCTAAAGATAAGGGGAGCTGACTATTTCTGAATTTGAATCCTCTCCTTATCTCCAAACTTAATTTGATGTGGATATTCAGTTCTGATCTGCAGCTTGTTGGCATATTGATTACTAACTATAACTTATCAAATGACAGAATTAGAATTAGTGATCAACTTAAGAGTTGTATCCCTTTACGTCTTCTTTTTGGAGCATCTTGAATAATCAGATTTAAGTTCGGTAGCGAAAGTTATGATTCAAATACTAAAATGTATTCAGTCAGAATCTAAGTCATAATTGCTTCATCTCATATGTTGATTTTCTCTCTATCCATTTATCCCTTTGGATTTGGACTCTGTATTTGACGTTATCCTCGGTTGATCTTTAACTTTAACTACTTGATTCACCAAAAATTAAATTTAACTAACTGGATATGGGATCATCTTCCTCTAACCAAATAGATCTAGTTAAATCTGAATTTAACTGATATTTATTTAATTTTTTCATCTTTTTCCCCATGATTATCTTCTGCAAAATAGACATTTAAGATAAGAAATTTAGCAGATTTATTACATGATAAATGTGAAAATGTAATAAAGAATAATACAATAAATGTGTGCAATCAACAGACATGGGGCCTGGAAGAAATGGACTCTGGACGGTCAGCTGATGATTCAAACTTTCGTTGCGCATCCCTGATCAGCAACCGGGAGAATCCACAAGCTCTAAGCTTCGAGATCTAAACATGCAGGTCCAAGGGAGCCAGAACTCTCTAAAGAGTGATGTGATGAATGCCAAGTAGCGTGCAGGGATAAGCACACATGTATTGATAAATCCGAGTCAAAGAGTATGTAATAAAAATCGTGTCGTGAGCACAGGCATGCAGGAGAAGGAAATGAGGCAGCAAGAGAAGTAAATATGGGAAAACCCATTATATAAGCCCAAATTATTGATTCGTGAGATTAGTACGTCGAAGGAATAATCCAAACAAGAAAACCTTCATATATGTACCATATACCTCATGTCACCGTATCTTAAGTTCAGATAACCCTAGTTGTCTCCTAATTTAAGAAAACATCATAAAACTAATAGAAAACTGATAATACCAAATACAAGCAAAATCAGTTGTATAAGCTCAGTTTACAGCTTCATGAGACTAGTATATCGAAGGAATAATTCAAAAAAGGAAACCCTCATCTATATACCTTATGCCCCATGTTATCGTAATTTGAACGTATACAACCCGAATTGCAAAACAACATAACGAATTATTAATTGGCATCTTATTATTATTACTCATCCGACCCATATATTTAAGTATGTGTACAGGCGTACGTTCCATCCCACATATATCCATTTATGAGTAGGTCGAGGTTGTTATTGGAAACTGATGTTGAAACCAACGGGTTATGTTTACATTGGGTCCCTAACATGCCCAGGACCACGACCCAGGGTGATTCGTTGTTGGTGTACTGAGATAACTGGCCGCAAGGCCTACAGGAGGTGGGTCTTATATTATATCCATTTAGGAATGTAACAGGAGGTAGGGAGTCAGTGCTCCTCTCGGTCACCTGGAGGCCTTCAGGTAGAGCCAGAAGTTTTAGTTACACAACATATCTAATACCACTGTAAATATATTCCCCACTTGAAGTCCATCAGTTTCCCCATACCTGATGTAGGTTAGCCTTTTTATAGTTTATTATATGTAATTATCATATTACGGGAATAACAGGAATAGGACAAGTTCAAGAGTTATAGGAGTAACAGGAGTACATAAGTAGTAGAAATATAGGTTATTGTATATAATATAAGATAGCAAGACAGGATTCTCAAAATATGATAATCACAAGTCAAGTGATAATATATCAGGTGGCAGGTAATGAGTGATATCAAACAGATGCCAGGTGATAGCCTGCAGAAGTCAGGTGTCGAGTAGTGGCATGTCAAGTGATAAACACAGTAGATATCACTGTCGTATATCACAATACAGGAAAATAGTATCGATATAGGAGATCAGTATGAATACATGAAAACAATACTGATGCAGGAGACCGGTACGAATACAAAAAATAGTACTGATACAGAAGATCTATATGAATAGGAAAACAATATGATTTTGGAAAACAGTTCAAGCACAGGTTTCAAACTTTACACAACCATCGAGATAAGATAATAGTTGAATTATCAAGTAGACAAGCAGGCATGCAAGCAAGCGTACATCCAAATGAAGCTAACCAAGCTGGAGCGAAGCTAACTTACAACACTAGGCGCCATCACGCTCGGCTTGGTTATCGCTCACGGTACAGCTAAACGCACGCGACGAATCGAGCGTATGAACGCCATACTACTGCGCGTGGCGAAGCCGCGTTCACGATGTAACTACACTTGAACAGAGTTAGCGATAAACCACTGAGTGCCAGGTCCTTCTATCAGGCGTAGTTAAAAGACCTGACAGTCTGAACACACTCCTCTTTCGAGGAAGTGGGTGAAAGCCCAAATGGCTTAAGGGTCATAAGACCGAGTAGGTACCTGCATGACTGTTAGTACCAATCACGCATACAAACATGATACAAAACATAGTGGATAGTAATGGCTAAGGATCAATCAAGCAAAGCTATACAGGCCGGAGCGAAGCTAGCGTTCTGCGCTGACGCTATTGTTGGCCCAAAGGCCCATCGCTCTAGTTTTGATGATGATTAACTCATGTAGTTATAGTACTAATGATCTTAAATTTAAATTAGTCTCAGATATTTGATCAAGATCTTAGTTGGTGTTTAGCTTCAACAAAGGATTTAAAGTCAAGTTTTGGAGCTAGCACATGTCGATTCAAGAGCTCGCGCATCAAGATTGCATCAAGTACTTAAGAGGAGTCTAGCTCATTGGATCAAGATTTGGACCAAGTCAAGAAGAAGAAGAAGACATTCAAGAAAAGACTTGTGTCTAGGTTTGTTTGTAGTAAGATTTTGTTTTTATATAAAATGTAAAGGATAAATTAGTTGGTGGATTGCTCAAGTTCATATACACTCACACACAAGATTTAGATGTGTTTTAATAAAAGAGTTTTTGTTTTGAAAAATACCGGTTTGGTTTTTAAGATTAAAAATATACATATGTTTTATCAAAACTTATTTTAGAGCTTAATGTCAAAAACATAGATATTTCATCATATATGTGTAATAGATCATATACATACACACTAAGCTTAAAAAGTGTTTAGAATATCTTGTCTTTGTATTTGGAGAAGTTTTGAAAAAATTAATTTTGGAAAATACAGATTTTTGTTTAAGGCAAAACTTCCATATTATAAAAATAGTTCAAAATGTTTGTAACATGTTTTGTTTTTTTTACTCAAACATGTTTGTATATCAAAGTATATCACTGAACTTATTTTTGTAGAATTTATGAGAATTTATGGGATTTTATTGAAGGAAAAAGACCGAGTTTTAAATCCCTAAAAACCTGTTTCTGGCCTTCTGTCGGTCGACCGAACCAGAGGTCGGTTGATCGGGCGGTCGACCGACGTGCACAAACGTGCACAGCCAAGGGCTGGTCGACCGCACGGTCGACCGCCAGAGAGCCTTTGCTCTCTGAAAATGGCCCGGTTGACCGGGCGGTCGACCGCTGGGTCATTTGCCAGGCCATGGTCGATTGGCCGGTCGACCGCTGGCACAACGGTCAGAAATCTGACCGTTAGCCGGTCAACCGGTCGGTCGACCGCCAGCAGTCCAGACTGCTGATTTGGATTCCAACGGCTAGATTTTGGAGGCCTATATATTGGGGTTCCCTTGAACTGTTTTCTATAAGATTTCAAGAGAGTTTTTGTGCTAGTTTTTCCTACCTATATTAGTGGTCTTCGCCACATGTTTTAGAGCCTATATTTCCAAATCAAAAGGAGAGTTTATCAAGAGTTTTCAAAAGTGATTTCTTGAGTTTTTCACCACCAAATTAATCCTTGTTTTTCTCACATATACTTGAGCTTTCCATTGCTATATCTATCCTATAGGAGAGTTATTGTGAGAGTGCTTTTAGGTGATCAAAGTGTTTAGATCACCAAGTGTTCATTCTTTGTATTTGAGGAGGCGAACTTGCGGGTTCGCGTTGTTTTGAGTTCTAGTGAGAGCTCGGGGTAGAGATGCAGCCTCGATAAGCTAGTGTGCTTACGGTGTGTAGTTCTTGCGGGAACAAGAGAGGGACTAGTGAATCCAAGGAGTTCTAGTATGAACTCATTTTAGGTGTTGTGGCACCGAGTGATCCGGTGGGATCGTTTATAGTGAAAATCCTTCATAGCGTTGAAGGCGGGGACGTAGAGTAAGGGTGCTCGAACCTCGAAGCAAATCTCCCGTGTTTACGATTACTGTCTCTCTATCTCTCACTTGTGTTTGTATCTTGCATGCTTACATTGCCTTTACCATTACTTACTTGATATATTTGTACCAATATTGTTATATGTTTGGGGATTGTTTGCTCACACTTGTATTCAACCAAGAGAGCCATAGCGGCACCTCAACTCTTATCTAGAGGAATCTTCAGGAGATAGTTCAGAGCCCTTCACCGAAATTCGGCTACACTCTTAGGTTATACCTTGTGTGTTTAGCACAATAGTTTTTAGTTTGCATAATTTGTTTTAATTCCACATTAATTCACCTTTAGATTAGCTAGTCACCTATTCACCCCCCTCTAAGTGATTTCAGCTATCACGCTCGGCGTAATTACCGCTCGTGGCGAAGCCACGATAACGTACAGCAATCGCTCACGGCATAACTACACTCGGACGAAGTAAGCGATAGAGCGTTGAGCATTAGGCTCGCCTATCAGGCGGAGCTAAAAGATCTGATAGTCTGACGCACTCCCAGCTACCACGAAACCCAAAAGGTGCAAGGCTAATTCCTTTTGGGTAGCTCAGGAAGTGGGCTGGCCTAGAGGCCGAGTAGGTACCTACACGAGATGTTAATACCACACGAACACCCATATAAACGTGATAATAACTAGAATACTGTGGAGTGGTGAAGTCCGGAGGCCGATAGCGCCCCGGAGGCCAATAGCGCCCCGGAGTCTGACAAGGCCTGGAGGCTAAACGACTACGAAGGGTCGATCACGCATGGTATAAAGCAGTAAAAGAATTCATCATAGGCATGGTATATGTACAGAAAATAAACTACCCTAATACAAACATTCCTTACAGGTATAATACATGTACAATCCTGAGTACTCGGCCACATACAAATACAGATACGAAGTACAAAATAGAATACAATTTACATTGCGAGGCAATAATACAAATGATCCCCAAAATACAATCAACCCATCGAAGCAGGGATACCCAATAAGAAGGTAAGGACTTACACCTAAAATATCTGAAAACACTACTAATCCAATAGCTCCAAATCATGTGCACACGTGCATGGACCACACCCACAATCACCATGAGAGAGAGAAGAGAGAAAGCTAGAGAAAGGAGAGAGAGAAAGGACAGAGAGACCGACCGTGGCCGGCCAGGAGATGGCCGGCGGCGGCCCTGGCCACCGACGATCCCCAACAGAGGAGAAAGAACGAAAGAAGAGAGAAAGAGAGGGAAGAAAAGGGAGAGAGAGATGTAGGAGAGAGGAAGGGGGAGAGATCAAAAAGAAAGGGAGAAGAAGACTGGCTAGTGCGACGGTCGGCCAGGTGGCCGGTGGCGGCTCTGGCCACTGTGTCTAGAATATAGAGGAGAGAGAAGGAGGGAAAGAAAGGAAAGAATGAAAAAATGAAGAAGAAAAAGAAGGAGAAGAAGAAGGAGAAGAAGAAGGAGAGGGGAGGTGGCAGCTCAGGGAGGTCAGTCGGCAGCGAAGTCCATGACGGCAGCGGCGGTCCGCGTCGGATCCAGAGAAAAGAAGGAGAGAGAAAGAAGAAGAGAAGAAGGAGAGAAAGAAGAAGGAAAGAAAGAAGAAAAAGTGAAAAGAAAAAGAAATAAAAAAGAAAGAGCAAGAAAGAGGGAAAGGGGATCGGAGGAGAGGATGCTAGCTGGAGTAGGGGGTCGGCGGTGCGACGAGGCGGTGGCGCTGGACATCGTCACAGGGAGAAGAGAGAGGGAGAGAAGAAGGAGAGAAGGGAAGAGAAAGAGAAAAAAAAGAAAAGAAAAAGAAAAAGAGAGAGAGAAGTGATGAATGGGGGAAGGTGATGGGAACCGGCCCGATGTAGGCGCGCAGGTGGGTTGGGGAGAAAAGAAAGAAAAGAAAAAGAAAAGAAAGAAGGAAAAGATTCCAAAAATATGATATTATAATAATATCAAAAAATATCAGCTATTCTAGAAAAATTCTCAAAAATACCTAGAGGTAGAAAATATTACCCTGAAGAATAATATAAAATCGGTTTTCAGAAATAAAATTCTATTTTCAAATTAAAAATTCTAAAAAGGAAGAGAAGGATAGAAGAAGATAATGCTAATCTAATTGAAGATAAAGGAGAAATTCAATTTAATGTCAATCTTTATTTATTTTTGCTATTTAACCCTCTTTTTTTTATGGTGTATAACTATTTAGAAAAGGAAGATAAGAGTTGAAGAAGCTTCTAATTCATCCACTAATCTTATCTAAATTTGGATTTCAAATTAAATCAATTTGAAATAAAGAGGAAGAGAAGGATAGAAAAAGATAATGCCAATCTAACTAAAGATAAAGGAGAAATTTAATTTAAATCAGGTTGCTTGATTTCTAAGTCAAAGATAAAGGGATGGAATTTAAATTTAAATTTGGATTTTGAAATAACTTGTTTCCTAAGTTATCTAGGAAAGGAGATTATTTTAAAATTCAGAGTTCAAATAAAGATTCTGAGGATATATCTCCAAATGGACGGATGAGAAGAAGCCAGAGCCTAAAATGCAACCCCAGACTCCCAGAATTTGCCATGTTTTCTCAGAGACAGCCGCGGAAACGCGTCTATCTTTTGGTTATTTGCTTGGCGGTTGGGTTTGTGAATCTGACTGAGATTCTACCACTTGTTTTTCCTATAAATACCCATGTAGAGCAGAGGAGGAAGGGCATCTCAGAGATCAGGAAATTAGGGTTTTCTTTAGTCTTTTATTTTTTGAATTTCCATTATAATTTCATTCTTTAGTTTGAGAGAGTGAGAGTTGCTGGGAGGAAAATGAGCTCTTGTATTTGGATCGTGACAATTCAATAAAGAGGTTCCATTTTCTTCTCACCTCTCTTTTGTTCTTTTTATTTTAATTGCTTTATTATTCATGCATCCTTTATTTAATATGTCTAGTTTAATTAAAAATATGAGTATCCCTCTTCACTGCTTACTAATCTATCACCATCATTAAGCATCTAGTAATCAATAGATAAATCCGATTAAATTAATTTGCATGACTACTCTAGTACCTTGTTAAAACAAGGAATCTTGAAGAAATATGATGATAGATAACTAGCTTAATTATTTGTTAATAATCTTTAATTATTTTTCTTTCCTTATGCTTGATTGAGAATCTTGATAGTTTAATGTTAAACTTTGATTAGTGTTAGCTCAAATAGGATTGTGTTTCTATCTTATACTTCTTACTTGACTTTATAGTAGTTTGTTTTAGGATTTAAAGTGAAGATTTTATCGATTGAATATTAGTATGATTAATGGTGGTCAATGATTAGTAAGCTATGGACTCTTCTCTTATAGATTAAATAACTTCTTTTCCAAATATCATCAACCCTTTCTTTTAAGTTCTTAAACAGAGAAGACCGCACCGGAAAGCTTCCATCGTATCTCTCCCTGATGATTGACCCATATAGCTATTGCAACTGCGGATAAATTGTGAGAAATCAGAGAACAATTCTAAACTCATAACTCATATCTTTTGCTTTGTTTTTTACGTAATCAAATTTTAGCGCCATTACCGGGGAGGAACGGTACAATTTTGTCTTCTAACAAATTTTTCTTTGTTTGTGTGTGCAGGAAGAGATTTCAAGGAACTGAAGTGTGCAGAATATTATTTGCTATCGTGTGCCTCTGCTTTAAAAAGCAGAGCACAGGAAACCCTAACTTTGCCATGTTACCGCGGTAATAACCGCGTTTCATGGCTTTCTTGTGGAGCCACCTCCTGAGTCTTCTGCTGGCACTTCATAACTGCAAAACAAGGTCTCTGCCATAATTCCACACTGTTTATAATAATAACCAACATTAATTAATTGGTTGATTAACTTAAAAAATTATTTAGACTCTTGCATCTTAGGACACATGTCTATTTCTATTTTACTTACATTACTGTTAAAGGCTGCTGGGAACAAGGTATGTTCACATTGCATTTAGATTAGGAAGCACTTTTTGTTGATTTACAATTGCTTTAAGTGAATCTTTATCTATCTACTTGCACACGTGCACTTAAAATGACTTAAGGGCAAACCCAAAAACAAGATAAAGTGAAAAAGTTATTACCTTTTTTTAGCCCACAAACCACATCCCTTGCACTCACAACCCAATCCTAATCTAAAATTTTAATAGACGTTGGCCTTAGGATAACTTACACTCACTAGGAGATTCTCGTAAGGAGAAAGTTGTTAGAATTTAACTCTTTTCAAATCGATAACTAAAATAGAGGATTGAGAGGCAAAATCTTGAAGGTTGATGGTTTGGCTTAATTAGGCCCGTCTCTTTTACGCGGATATCTCCTACGAATCTTGCCACCTACCTAGTCGATTAACTTGTGGTTATATTCTGCAATATAACTCCCGTGGATAATCTACAGTTAGGAGTCGTCTAGGTCTAAGTCTACTTTAGAATAGACTTGATTGATTTTTTTTCTTTTTTCTTTGAT
Organism: Agave tequilana; assembly: GCA_038442645.1. Taxonomy (NCBI): domain Eukaryota; kingdom Viridiplantae; phylum Streptophyta; class Magnoliopsida; order Asparagales; family Asparagaceae; genus Agave; species Agave tequilana. The sequence goes on from JAVJIF010009873.1 coordinate 100,338, forward strand.
TGACTGGGTGATCTTGTTTTTTTATTAATTGTGCATGTCAGCTTGGTCGAAAAACCCAGCTAGATCTAGATTAACTAGGAACAGTTCATCACCCAAACTAGATCCAAACATGACAAAATCAATATCCCTGCAGGATAGGTTCTATCTTATGAGGACTTCTTTGTCATCTTGCATTCAGCTTCCCAAAGTCGATGGCAACACCTTTGAGCTAAAGCCACAATTCATTAACACTATCGCGACATATCATGGTTTAGAGTCCGAAGATGCATACTTCTTCATAAGAGAATTTGAAGAGGCGTGTCTCATGATGAGGATACCACAGTTAGGAGATGATTCTGTTAGGTTACGTTTTGTCTCTTTCGCCCTTAAGGACCTAACAAAAAATGGCTATACAGTTTAGCAGTGGAATTAATTACATCATGGGATGATTTCGTCAAGGCCTTCTTGAAGAAATTCTACCCGATCCATAAGACCGCTCTTATCTGGAAACATATAATGCAATGTAAGTAAGAAACATCCGAGCCGTTTTGGAAATACTTTGAATGTTTCAAAGATCCCCTTGCTCAATGCCCCCATCACGGCCTAGAGAAGTGGCGGTTATGCTAAATTCTCTATGATGGTTTAGATTATCAAAATAAGATCTATTAGAAACTATGTGTCAAGGGTGATTTTTGAAAAAGAATGAACATGAAGGGTGAAAAATATATTAAGATTTAGCAGAGAAGACCATCCAATGGGAACCAACTCCCGATTAATCTAAAAATAGTAACCTAACCTCGTCAAAAGAAGGTATCAATTCAATAGAGACATTCAAAACAACATGCTAAATTTGCTAGCTTTATGCGAAGACCAAATGCCTTAGAAACTATAACACCATATTCCCGAAATACGTACTTAGTTGCGTATTCTAATTTTTTGATCATATTTTTTTGATTTACCTTTTGTATTTATTTTTGTTTTGTGATTATCTATATGATCATTTTGCTTTGGATCTGGATTCGCAGACTAAGAGTCAGCCCTAGTCTGAACCGGGGACCGATCCTAGTGTATTGCTCAATTTAGTCTTTTCAGTAGTTAGGTTTGACCGATTTCAGTTTCAAACATCATTTTTCAATATTCTAGATTTTTCATATTTTTTAAATTTTTCCAAATTAATTTACAAAATCTTCAATATCGATGTCGACCATATTACTGGTCGATTCCAAGATTTAATTTATAATCAAAGTTGAATTTCTAGATTTCACTTTCATATTGCTTCTTAGAATCATATTTTCTACTTTAATGCATTTTCTGAGATTTTTTGAATTTATCAAAGTTAGGCCGGTTTTGGTGTCGACCGGTATCACTGATCGATTTTAGGATTTTTAATTTACAAACGGAGTGAAATTTTTAAATTAACTTTCATATTATCTCTTAAATCATATTTTCTATCTTAATGTATTTTTGATGAATTTTCTGAATTTATTAGAACTCGGCCGAATTTGGTGTCGGCCAGCATCGCTGGTAGATTTTAGGATTTTATTTCTAAAAACTGATTTTATATTATTCCTCAAGAGGATGTTTTCTACCTCTGGGTATTTTTGAAATTTTTTGGAACAGTCGATATTTCCCGACATTATTAAAATATTAATATTTTATTGAATCTTTCATTTCTTTCTTTCTTTCTTTTTCTTTTACTTTTTCTTTTTCTTTTCCCCCCAACTCCTCCTGCCGCCCACTTCCCTTCATTTAATTAACCTTCCCGCCATCACTCCCTTAAAATTTCTCTCTTTTTCTTTTTCCTTTTCTTTTTCTTTTTTCCTTTTCTTTTCCTTCTCCTTCCTCTCTCCCTGTCTCTTCTCCACTTGGGCGACGACGGCCCCAATTCCGGCGCCATCCTCGGCGATCCCCTCACACGGCCGGCGAGCCACCACCACCCTATTCCGGCCTCTCCTCTCGCATCTCCTCCCTCCAACATCAAAAACACCATCTTCTTCCTCCTCCTCCAAACCACCACCATCACCTTCTAATTCCTCAAATCAACCACCACCACCACCTTCTCCACTCCAACTTCACTACCATGACTCCCTACTCCTTCTCCTCCTTCCATCACCTCTAATTTCACCTCCCTTCACCTTCTACTTCATCACCAAATTCACTATCATTTCCACCATCACACCTCCAACACCATCACCACCCCCACTCCTTGCCCCCTCTCTCTCCTCCTGAGGTGGCCGGTGGCCACTTCTGGGCTGGCGCGCCGCCGGTGGCCGTGCGCGACAAGGGGGCCTCAAGGCCCCTGTGCATGAGCAGAGTCGGGGGCAGCAGCCCCCTTTCTCTCTCTACTGTTTCTCTTTCTCATCTATTGTTTCCCTTTCTCTCTCTACTATTTCTCTCTACTCTCTCTCTCCATTCTTCTCTCTCCTTCTGTTTCTCTCTCTCTCCTATTCTCTTTCTCTCTAGCTTTCTCTCTCTTTCTCTCTTTAGATCTTTCTCATTCTAGGCCTATTTCTCTCTAGCTCCCTTCTTTTTCTCTCTAGATCTATTTCTCTCTCCTGCTTTCTCTCACCTATTTCTCTCTAAAAAATATTTATTTATATATATTTTAATATATTATGGCGTTTGCGTGAGTTTCTGGAATTCCGGATTTCACAGCGTTTTCAGAGATTTAAGGGAGTGCCTCTGCCTCATTTGGGTTTTCCCACTTCGTCGGGTCGACTTGTATTTCGCTCTGTATTTGGATTGTATTCATATTTTGTATTAGGTTGTGCCCATGTATTTGTATATGGCCGAGTGCCCAGTATTGTACATATATATGCCTGTGATGAATGTTTGTACTAGGTAGTTTATTTTCTGTACATATCCATGCCTGTGATGTCTTATATCCTGCTTTTATACCATGCGTGGCCGACCCTTCGCGGTTGTTTAGCCTCCGGGCTATCTACTCAGCCTCCAGGCTTCACCACTCCATTGTAGTCTAGTTCTTATCACGTTTATATGTATGCTCATAACATCTCGTGCAGGTACCCTTGTATTAACTCCGGGTTTTTACTTACTCCTGGGTTAGCTACCCAATTGGTTTTAGGCATGCACCCTTATGGGTTTCATGGCAACTACCGAGAATTCTTCTAGACCCCGAGTGTACTCTAGCCCTCAGACTCTCTCACCCACTTCCTCGAAAGAGGAGTGCGCTTACATTGCCAGGTCTCTAATGCTCTGCCTAGTTAGCATGCTTAGCGCTCAGCGTTTTATCACTAGATTCGTCTAGATGGAACTTTGTAGGATTTTAGACTCGCCTTCTAAGCCGAGTCATTCCAGTAGCTCCGTCAAGTGCTCTAGTGATTAAATACTGTTTATTATCCATACCTCCAGCTTACTTAGCTCCGCTTAGATGTTCACTTGCTTGCTTATTACCTGCTTGCCAGTTTATTTATTCTTCTATTAATGGATGTGAAGAGTTTGACATCTTATTTACACTATATTTCTAAGAATATGATTTTTTGGTATTCGTACCTATCTCTTATATCGCTACTGTTTTCCTGTATCGCTTGATGTGCTTTCACTTGATGTGTTAAAATTTACCATGTTGTCTATTGTTACCTGCCTGAGAGCACCCTCCTGCCATGTTATCACCTGACATCCAGCATAATATACTTGACTCTTATAATTATCACGATAATGGGAATGATGACCGACATCTTGATTACATCCTGCTATATTCCAGTACAAACCGTACCCCTGATACACCTGTACTTCTGATACTCTTGACACCTTCCCGCTCATTTCCATAATCTCATAATTATCTAATAAGCTATAAAATAGGACAACTTATATCAGGTCGGGGGAAACTTGCAGATATCAATACATTTTCGTGTTTAAAGTGGTATTAGGTATGTTGTGCAACTAAAACTTTTGGCTCGACATGAGGGTCTCCAGGTATCCGAGGGGAGCGCTGGCTCCCACCTCATGTTACATTCCTGAAAAGGCATATAATAAGACCCTCATGTAGGCCTTGCGGTCGGTTTCGTACACCAGCAACGGAACGTCATGGACCTGTAGGTTCACCTAGAGGGGGGGTGAATAGGTGATGGCTAATCTAATGGTCACTTAATGCCTAATAATGCGGAAGCTAAGACTAATTATGACCTAATTAAATCTTTTACACTAAACACTATGTATAACACAAGTGTTGCCGAATTCCCCGTGAAGGGCTCTGGACAAACTCCTCTAGATTCCCCTTGAATGGGTTGAGGTGCCGCGTTGGCTCTCTTGGTTGAATACAAGTGTTAGAAACAATCCCACGCAAGTATATCAATATGAGCACAAATGAATATCTAGCATATAAAGATGAGCACAATAAAAGTATGCAAGATATAAAAGAGACAAAGAGAGTGAGAGTGAGCAATCGCAAACACAAGGGTATGTTTCGAGGTTCGAGCACACTTGCTCTACATCCCCGCCTTCGACACACGAAGGATTTCCACTATGCAAGATCCCAATGGATCTCTCCCCGGTGCCGCAACACCTACAAGCCCTCGGACTCCCTAGTCCCGTACACACGCAAGCCCACCGGCTCGCCGAGGCCGCACCTCAAACAATAAGAGTTCGCACCCGAACCCTAAACAACCACGAGCACACTTGCCCGTCTCCTCAAGGAACAAAGAAAGAATCTTTGGTGATCTAAACACTTTGATCACCAATAAAAACTCTCACTACAACACTCCTATAAGATGAATAGCTCAATGGATGCTCAAGTGTTTGTGTGAGAAAACAAGGAAAGAATCTTTGGTGAAAAACTCAAAAAAATCTCTTTTACACTCTTGATAAATCTCTCCTTTTAATTGGAAGTATTGGCTCTAATTTTGTGGAGAAAAACCTCTGGAATGAATGGAAAAAACTGGCTCTAAGAGTCTCCAAAATCTTTGCTCAAAACAATGACCAAACCCCCAAATTTATAGGCCAGAAAAATATAGCCGTTGGGGTCTGTCAGAGCTGCCGGTCGACCCGTACGGTCGACCGCCAACGGTCAGAAATCAGACCGTTGGAGCCACGGTCGACCGCCGGGTCGACCGACCCACTGGAGCTGAGAGTTTAACTCTCTGTCGGTCGACCCGTACGGTCGGCCGAACTTTCCAGAAAGCAGAGCTCTCTGGAGCGGCCAACCGTACACCGTACGGTCAGCCGTCCTCCAGTGCACAAAGGCGTGCACATCTATGCACGTCGGTCGACCAGTCCGGTCGGCCGACTCCAGGATTAGTCGACTTATAAAGGTTACTAGTCGACTTATCCGAAACCTGAAACAGTTTTCTGGGATTAAAAAGTTAGTCTTTTTGGCTCAAATAAAATCCTATAAAATACATAAAAATCTACAAAAATAGTTTTACCATTATAATTTGATATACAAACATGCTTGCACAAAATCAAGGCATGTTATAAAAGATTGGACTATTTTTGTAATATGAAAATATTTGGCTCATGTGAAAACTTGTATTTTCCAAAAAACTTATTTTCCAAATCTCTTCATCAAATACAAAAACAAGATATACTTTTAAAGCATAGTGTGTATGGATATGATCCACTACACAATCAAGATGAAATATCTATGTTTTGGCATTAAGCATAAACTTGGTTTTGGTTGAAAGATGTAAACATGAATATCAAAAACCAAATAGTATTTTGTCACAAAGAAAAATCTTTTCTAAACTAAAAAATCTTTTATGAAAACAATTCTATCAAGAGTGTGTGTGTATATGTACTTGAGCAATCCACCAACTACTCTATCCTTTACATTTTAACTAAAATCAAAAATCTTATACCTAGACACAAGTCTTCATCTTCTTGAAGTCTTCCCTTGAAGCCTTCTCATCTTCTTGACTTGGTCCAAGCTTGATCCAAAAGCTCCTTGGATCACACCGTGCTAGCTCCAAATCTTGACATTTTATCCTTTGTTGAGCTATGCACCTACTAAGATCTTGATAATGAATCTGTCACTAATTAAACACAAGATCATTAGTAAACATAACTTCATGAGTTGATCATCATCAAAACTAGGGTGATAGGCCTTTGGGCCAACAGGACCGTGGTCCCGGGCATGTACGGGACCCATTATAAACATTATTTGTTGATACCCCTGTTGATTTCCAATAACAACCTTGCTTTACTTAGATGTGGATATATATGTGTTGAGACGCTAGTCCACATACCTAGACATCTGGGTAGGATGAGTAATAATAATAAACGATGCCAACTAATAATTCGTTGTATGTTTTGCAATTCGGTTCGTATTAACTTAGTTTATGATGACGTTAGATATATGGTATATAGATCAAGGTTTCCTTATTTGGATTATTCCTTCGACGTACCTATCTCATGAAGCCGTAAACTGGATTTGTACCGCTAGTTTTGCAGTATTTGCTTTCATCGGGTTTTACTTCAGATTTTTGGTTTTATGATTATTATGATTATTATTACATTATATATGTTTACATCCTGCCTTACCACTTGTGTTCAATTCCAACAGTCTCTTGCTCTTATCATATTATACCATGCATATTCCCTCCTTTATATCACTTACTATCTCTCTGCCTGCTCCTGTATACCTGTGTTCATGATACGATTTTCAGGACATGCTCTTTGACTGAGATTTATCAATACACTTGTGCTTATTTCTGCACGCCATTTGGCATTCACCACACCACTCGTTGGGAAGTTTCAGGCTCCCCTGGATCCTCATGTCCAGATCCCGAAGTTTGAAGCTTGTGGATTCTCTCGATTGCTAATCAGAGTTTCGCAGCGGAAGCATGGATCATCGGCAGGACCGTCTGAGGCCTTATCCCTCCAGCCCCCCTCTCGTCTCTTGAATTTTTCCTTTAGTAATTCGTGAGCGCCTTTTGTACTGTATATACTTGTATATCTCGTTGTATTCTCGCAATTGTGTCTCTTGATGATGTAATATTCTTATAATATTGTGTCACATCTGATGAAAATTTTGTACTTTTACTCATTTATTGGAATGTATAATGCACCACATATTTTTGAACTCTGATTCTTGCATGTACTGATGCTTAGCGTATATATGTGAGGGTATTTTCAACTTATGTATATACATCGTAGTAACGTCTTCGTACCCTCAGGATCGGGGCGTTACAAAAACTAAGGACCCAATCCCAGCAAACCAAGTCAACCCAACACAATCTACATTTACGGGCTGCACTTACTGTCATCCTACGAACCATGTGTTTGAAAAGTGTTTTGTTTACCTTGCTCATCAAATGTTACTCGAACACATGAATGCAGACTTCGCAAAGCCCAATAATAATCCATATTCACAAATGTACAATCCCCGTTGGAAAAATCACTCGAATTTCTCATGGGGCCAAAACACCAATGATCAACCTAGGCCCAACTTCTACAAAAAAATTTCAACCATCTCATTATCAACAAAATTTTCACAACCAAGTTTCACCACCTTCTTTCCAAAATTCACAAATGGATACAAGATTCTCCAATATGAAAAGAAAGATGGATACTTACAACAAGACCCAAGAAATACTTATTTCAAGCCATGACTAAGTTAGAGAGCCAATTAAGTCAGCAAGCTAATCTAATTAGTGAAAGACCCTAAGGGACTCTGCCTAGTCAACTATTGCCAAATCCTAGAAACTTTAGGCAGGCCAATGAGGCTCAAGATCCAAATCAGTATAACTAGGTTCATACATTGAGGTCATGAAAACAAGTTGATAACCAAGTATCAGTGCATCGAATCCAACACAAGCATCCACCTCTTCTAGTCCCACCCCACCTCACTCTGAACAGAAAGATAAGTCAGCCAAGCAAGTGCATAAGCCTATAGCCCCATTTCCGAAAAGCCTATAGCCCCATTTCTGAATAGGCTTAAGAACAACAATAATGCATACATGGAGAAAATAGTTGAGACATTTAATCAAGTAAAGATTAATTTACCCCTTCTTGATGAAATATAACAAGTCCCTATTTATGCAAAAATTCTTAAGGACCTGTGGACCAAGAAGAGAAAGACTAATATGCCTAAGAAAGTTTTTCTAGCCACTAATATTAGTAAATTATTATCTAATCAGATCCCTGTCAAGTACAAGGATCCCGGTTGCTCTACCATTTCTTGCACAATAGGTCAAGCTGAAATTAATCGAGCAATATCTTGATTTGGGAGTAAGTATGAATTTGCTCTCCTACTCGATATACAAACAACTTGGGTTGGGCAAACTTAGCTAGCACTACTCAAGTTATGATCCAACTAGCTGATCGGTCAGTCAAAGTTTCAAAGGGAGAAGTAACCAATGTCCTTATCTGGATTGGGGAATTCATCTATCCAATCGATTTCGTTGTTCTAGAAACCCAACCAGTTTCTAAGCCTAGGTCTCAAACTCTTGTCATCCTAGGGCATCCCTTCCTCGCGACCGCCAATGCAATCATAAATTGTAGGAACGGATCCATGAGATTGATCTTTGGGGACATAACTAAGAAAGTCAATGTCTTCAACCTAGGAGAATAACCTTGTGATATGGATGATCAACCTTTGAGGTAAACCTCATTGAGAACATAACAAGTGAACTTAATAAGGAGATAGAACTAGAAGCTGAATATGATGCTGAGTTGGAATCCGAGAACTTAAGCCTTGGTGAGATTATCAATTCTACAATTGAGTGAGCATTAAACCTAAGTTCATTAGATCAAGAGCCAACAAGCTTGACTCCTCCATCTCTTGAGTCATCCCCTTCCGTAAAACTGAAAGCCTTGCACACGCATCTCAAGTACGCCTACCAGGCGAACAAGAGACTCTACCAGTCATCATGGCATCCCATCTAATTGACGGGCAAGAAGAAAACCTTATCACAGTCCTTAGGAAACATATGGAAGCTCTTGGTTAGACAATAATCGACATAAAGGATTGAGTGCGGCTATAGTTCAATACAAAATCCATCTAAATGAAGGCGAAACCAAAAAGAGACCCGCAACGTAGGTTAAACCCTATTATGCAAGAGGTCATGCGAGCTGAAATAGTGAAACTATTAAAACAAGAACCTTGTTTATTGAGCTGTCACCATCAAAATACAATATCTCCTTCCTTCTTTATAAACTTGAATTAAACTAAAACCAAAAATTACAATAGAGATTCAGAAATAAAAGATGATCTAAAGAAAACTCTAAACTTGATTTTCTTAGATGCCCTCCTCTATTGCTCTTTAGAGGTATTTATAAGGGATTTCAATAGTAAAGTTCCAGTAGAATACTCCCCTCAAACCTCCACGCATGCGACCACAAAAATGCGGCGTTTCCACGATAAAAAAAGAGGAGGCACGACACTTTTGAAGGGTCAGGGCATGCGCTTTGGCGTGTGACTTCATCTTGTCCATCCATCTGAAGATCTGTCCTTAGAATCTAATTGAGTTTAGACATGCACACAGAAAATATAAAATTTTAAAACTTAATAATAAAGAGTGCAAGTACTCAATACTATCGCAATAGCAAGTGGCTATGCGGGTCATGATCCACAATGGAAGCTTTTTTGCAAGTTCTCTTTTAAGTTACAAAAAATGGTTAGAGTTCTTCTTTTAGTTCTTGTAAGGAAAAAGAAAAATAAGTTATAGTTAAGTTAAGAAGAAAATGATAGATTGTGAAGGTAAAAAAATTAGAAAATGGATTTATACAATGAAATTAAAAAGAGTGAATAGAGTTGAGAGTTGATGGTGATTTAAACTAAAAATTAAAAGAAAGGAAAGAAAACCTAAAAGAAATACTTACCTCCTCTGGACAAATACTTACCTTGAATCTTTGGCGACAATGTTACTTTGAAGTGGAGGCAATCAGCGCATAGCCCATAAGAGTTGATTCTCGTCAATTCCACATTACATCTTCAAGACGATACAAGTATGAAATGATACAGACTGAGACTAAAATCCATCGTCATGAGGTATCGGTGGCACTCACAAAGGCAAGGCTCTTTCGATACTTCACTTGGATAGCAATTGGTACCAAAAAAAAGAAGTAAAGAAGAAGAAAACGAAAACAAAGAAGAACATATAAAAAAGTTACCTTTTTATTACTTGCAAAAATGGTGGAAGAAAGGAGGAGGTTATATCGGTGTCACTTTCAACATAAATCTCTGTCTCTTACTTACATGAATCTGCGTCTAACCTATGCTTACAAAGAAATAAAAATTACATAAAATAAAAATAAAAACCTACACTAAAAAGAATGAAAAACTAGCCTAAGAATCCTTCTCTGCTTGATCGTTCCCTATAGTCTCTAAAAACCCAGTATTTATAGGCAAAAACCAAAAGGGGGAGAGCGTACGAAGATAGGGGGAGCAAACGCTCCCTAACTACTTTAACAAAGCCGCGAAAATGCGACTTTGGTTACATTTTCGCGGCCTGGGTATGGCCACCCTGGTTTTGTGATATGATTTTATCTCTTACTGGATTTGCAGTTTTGGGTCCTGGATTTGACGACATCTCCTTTGATTTTCGGTTTTAACCAATTGATTTGTGAAGATCTTTTTTTTAACCACTTATTTAACTGGTTTTATCTTCTCTGATTTGTCCTGATCTGTCTTGATCTTTGATTTGAATTAATTCTGAATTAAATCAGAATTTTGATGGGCTTTTGAGCTCGTTTCTCTTCCCTCTCATTTAGTAATAGGCCTGCATATAAATTAGACAATAAATAAGATTAAAAATAGAGTTTATTTTATAATAAATATAAGAATATGATAATAAATTAGCAGTATCAACGACCGATCACACCCCCATACCTATCTTTTGCTCGTCCTCGAGCAAAACAACAAAACTAAACCAAAGATTATAGACCACTTTTGCAGGTCACGCGATTGCACTGAGTATGTGCAACAAGCCGTTAAACCTCTAAGTTCCCCCTAGAGGACGAGTTTTGTCTCGTGAGGGTTTTCAGTGAATTACACCCATAAAATCTGTAAAAAAAGAGAAAAAAAGTGTTAGTATTTTGAAAACACATTTTGAAAGAGAAAAATATCTGAAGTATTATTGTAAGAGTTCAAGTAATCTATAAGTTATAGAAAAATCAAAATTTTTATTCCTAAACTTAGTCTCTATTCAAAAACTTGTTATGAATCAAGATAAGGAGTCCTGTATTTCTCATTTATTCTATTATTTTACCCCAAGTTATATGCACCTTTTGACCGTGAAATTTTGACTCGAGATTCTTTAACTCTAACTCTTATGCCTTATTTTATATATATTTATATATTTTTTGTGATATTATTTATTAGTTCTAGTAGGCTTTCTAATCTGCCCATGGAACAGCCTTTAATCGTGACTGCCAAACTAAACGGTCTTAGGGCAACGGGTGAGAAAACACCCCGAGGACTTAAAGCTCGAGCAAATAAGGCCACAAAATTAAGAATTTTATTATATGAACCGCTTTTAGGCGTGAATGCTTATGCTTTATGAGGCACAAATACCCAGTTTAATCAGAAGATTTTTGATATATTATATATATTTTCTTTTTCTCTTTCTCTTTTTTTAATAAGGCATAAGAATCTTTGTTTTTGAACCCTAAGTGTATAAGTGTATAAAGCATGCATATATTATCAAGGTAAAAATCAAGACTAAATTACTTTTCCAAATATTCTTTCTAACCTTGGAAATCAAACAAATAATCTTATTTTGACCAAGTATAAGAAATTCTAATTGTGATTCTCCTATTCCTTCAAATTGACTTAATTTCTTATAAAAAATATGTCAAAATATTGTTTCTATTTTCAAAAAGTTTTAAAAGTCAAGAAAATGTTAATTTTTTTTAATAATAAAAGGAAAACCTAAGTTATGTTAGAATCCTCCCCCACACCTATCTCATGCATTGTGCTCAATGTATGAAATAATGCATAGATGCATGAAAAAGAAGAAAGGGAAGGAAAATATTACCTTATGGTGGTGGTTTTGGTGGTGGTCTATTTGGGTCAAGCGTTGCTACCCAATCAAGATAATGTGATGGTTCACGGAACCCACTTTTATTGACCTCTTTTTTATTTACATATTTACAGTCCCCAATATGAATATGATCATGAAACATCCTATCATGAAACTTATTCCCTTTACATGACCAGTCTTGAAAAATCATCACGGAGTCATCATGGTCTATACCTATATCCAACAAAAGAATGTGACTTTGGTGGAACGGTTGACTTGGGCTCAAGAATGATAGGTTCAAGAACCAATACTAACTCGGAAAAATCAACTTTGGGTTCGAGAGTTATTTTGGTTCAAGAGTTGCGTCCAAATCTAAGAATTGAAATTCAAATTCTTTTCCCATCAATGGAATGTGACTATCCAAAGTTGGTGATTTAATTTCTAGATCTATGGGTACGAGAATAAATGTTGGCTCGGGAAATTGGTCCAAATTAGGTAAGAATACCGGAGCCAACATAGATTCAAAGATGAAAACTGAATCACAAAGTTGGGGATTGGGTTCACATTCATAATCAAGTTCAATCTCATTAAAATGAAAACTTGCCAATTCGTCAATGGGTTGATATTGGTCAAGTTCAAGGTTTTGTGGTGAAATTGAATCTTGGTCAAAGTCTTCAAGATACTATGATTCTTGGTTTTCATCAATATGGCTAGAAGTGTCGGGAATAGTCAAAGATTGGGTAGGGTGAGTTTCCTTATTCTTACGCATGTTTTCCAATCTACTAAGTCATGCTTCTACCATATCGAGTGGATTACTTTAGAATTGAATCATGAATTCCATACTCTTTTCTAAATCGGCATATTCTTCTTGAAAAATAGAGTAAGGATCTGTGATTTGAAATTTTGATGGGATTTTGGGTCTTCTAAAATTTGAATTTGTCGCTCAAGCTCGTCTAAGGCTTCCATCCTCTTTTCTCAGTCAATTGATTCTTCTCATGGTTGTTAGGGAGAAGGAGTATATGAAGCTGGATATTGGTAAGGCGATTGAAAATATGACTTGGGGGAGTTGTATCCCCATTGACTCTGTGAAGAGTAGTGATGATTATTCTAGTCTTGTTCATAGTATTGGGACTGGAGCATGTATTGATTTGGATAAGACCAATCCGGCACAGTAGGTTGGTTAAAGTTATGATATGCCGGATTGGTAATATCCGAAAAAGAGGTCGGGGTGTAACATAGTTACTATTAAAATTAGAAAAATTGTTATCATAAGCCATATCACACAAGAAATGTCAAAATCAAACAAAGAAAAACAAACAAATAAAAAGGAAAAATTTAACCTAAGTTAGGGTAAACCTTAGACCTAGACGACTCCTAACTGGTTAGACTGTCCACGGGGGGTGTATTTCTGAATCTGACCACAAGTTAATCGGCCAGGTAGGGGCAAGATTGGGGGGTTATTTGTGCTTAAAAGCGAAGGGCCTAATTACGCCAAACCACCAGCCTTCGGGGTTTCGCACTTCAATCCCCAACCTTAGACACCGATTTGGTAAGAGTCAAATTCTAATCAACTTCCCTCTTAGGTCAGTCTCTTATATGAGTCCGAGATGTCCATAGGGCCAACGTCTACTCAGTTTTAGCTAGGCTTGGGTTAGTGAGTGAGGAGATTGTTTGTGGGTTAAGGGAGGGTAATGACTTTCCCTCCTTATCTTGTTTATAGAACAACCCCTTAAATTAATTTAGTGCAATGTGTACATGAAAAGCAATACTTAAGCAATGTAAATAATTCAAAAGTGATCCCATACTATATGCTATGCACACGTACCTTCACTCCAACACTCTTCAACAGTAATGTAAAATGTAAACGAATTAGACACGTGCCTAAATGCAAAGTCTAAATCGTTTTTAGCATTTAATAAACATTAATTTACTATTGAGATTAGATAGTATATACAGTGAGTTAAACAAGAAAATAATTAGCTGCAGAAATTTAGCTTTGCAATTCAGCCAACCTGCAAAAATACAGGTTAGTAGTTCACTCAGATTGCCACTGGAATGTAGCAAATCTGAGGGCTTCTGGGCTCTGCTTTCTTGAGCAGAGTCCAGGGCCACTTATCAAAGGCAAGGCTCTTTCGATGTTATAAGACTCACTTGGATAGCAATTGGTACCAAAAAAAGAGAAGTAAAGAAGAAGAAAAAAATGAAAACAAAGAAGAACATATAAAAAAAGTTACATTTTTATGGCTTGCAGAAACGATGAAAGAAAGGAGGTGGTTACATCAGTGTCACTCTTAACATAAATCTCTGTCTCTTACTTACATGAATCTGAGTCTAACCTATGCTTACAAAGAAATAAAAATTACATAAAATAAAAATAAAAATCTACACTAAAAAGAATGAAAAACTAGCCTAAGAATCTTTCTCTGCTTGATCACTCCCTGCAGTCTCTGAAAACCCAGTATTTATAGGCAAAAACCAAAAGGGGGAGAGCGTACGAAGATAGGTGGAGCAAACGCTCCCCCAACTACTTCAACAAAGCCATGGAAACACGGCTGGCCGCGTCTTCGTGGCCTTGTGTAGCCAGGTGGCCATACCAGGGAGTGACTGGTTTTGCGATATGATTGTATCTCTTACTGGATTTGCAGTTTTGGGTCCTACCTTTGACGAAACCTCCTTTGATCTTCAGCTTTAACCAATTGATTTGTGAAGATCTTATTTTAATAGCTTGTTCAACTGGTTTTATCTTCTCTGATTTGCCCTAATCTACCCTGACTTTGATTTGTATTAATTCTGAATTAAATCAGAATTTTGATAGGCTTTGGGCTCATTTCTCTTCCCTTTCCTTTAGTAATGGGCCTGCATATAAATCAGACAATAAATAGAATTAAAAACAGAGTTTATTATGTATTAAATATAAGAATGTGACAATAAATATGCAGTTTCAGCGACCGATCAGAATCCTCATTTGAATTCTGGAATTTTATATAACCTTGTTTCCTCGATAGCTTAGGAAATAAGTTATCTATAATTCTGATTTTTAAACTTGAATTTTATCCTTTATCTTTAACTCGGGGATCAAGCAACTTTAATTTAAATTAACTTTCTCCTTTATCTCTGAATTTGGATAGAATAATTTCTGATTTAACTTGGGCTTGATGGGCTCTTGGGCTTCTCTTTATCTTGTGGGCTTCATTTAGGCTCTTTTCTTTTCTCTTTTTAATTAATGAGGCCTGCACATTACTAAATAATAAAATAATTAAATAGCAGTGTTTTATAAAAAATAAGCTAAGAAATGGTTGTACAGTTTGGCTGTAGATTCAGTTACAACATGGATGATTTCATCAAGGCCTTCTTGAAGAAATTCTACCCAATTAACAAGACTGCCCTCATCAGAAAGAATATCATACAGTTTAGGCAAGAACAGAGTGAACCATTCTGAAGATACTTTGAACGATTTAAAGATCTCCTAGCTCAGTGCCCTCATCACGGTGTAGAGAAATAGCGTCAGTGCCAGATTCTCTATAATGGTTTGGATTATCAAATGAAAACCATGTTAGAAATCATGTGTCAGGGAGGGTTCTTGCAAAAGGATGAAAATCAGGGTTGGGATTTGTTTGAGGATCTAGCTGAGAAAACCCTGCAATAGGAGCCAGCCTCAAAAAACCAAAAAATTCACAATCTATATATAGCTTTGAAAGGAGGGCTCCTATCCTTAGAATCATTCATAGCTACTGAAGCTAAGATCGCGACCCTGATGAGGAGAATAGAGGTTCTAGAAACAAAAGTGCCAGCCAATGTCAACCAAATCAACCCACCACCAATTCATAATTCGGGTTGTTCATACTGTCAGACACCAAACCATGTATTTGAAGAGTGTCTTCTTTTTCGGACTCACCAAGTGCCATCGGAACACATGAATGCGGCCTACTCATGGCCGCCACATAATCCTTACTCGTAAATGTACAATCCCGGTTGGAGAAATCACCTAAATTTTGTTGGCCCAAGGTTACAATCACCCGTTGTTGAGTTTTGATGATTACAAAACATATATAGTTATTTGTACTAATCATATTTTAGTGTTTAAGTGTGTTTCAGGGTTCTAAGGATTCAAGATATGTTCTTCCCTAAAGGAAGGTATTTTTGACTCAAGTTGATTCAATTCGGGTTCATGGATTCAAGCTTTTCAACATCGCATATGGAGAAGCCCAAATTTAAAGATCTTGTAGTTGATTGAAAAACTGAGATTGCAAAGAAAAAGTAAGAGTTAAAGTTATGAATTCTCAGTCTTAATGCTATCCGCTGCAGCAAGGGCCAAAGCGGGTCGATCCACAGGGAAGGATGCGATGCAAGCTTTTCAGACGATTTCTCTGTATCCTTAGAACAAAATAAAAGAGAGATTAGATTTGAAATATATGATTGGAGATATGTAGCTTTACTGATCTTCTACCACAACCCATAGTGCAAGTCTTGGATATTGAATGTCATCTTGAAATACATAAAATCTACCCTAGGTTTATTAGAAAAGATTCAAGCAAGAAAAAATGATCTTAGAATCTAACTAGTTTGCACTACTAAAAATCCAACAAGTGTTCATCCTAACATCTAAGTACAGCATAAGAAAAGCTTTACCTTAAGGTTATGCTGTCAAAGTACTTAAGCATGAAGTTGTGAAGAATTATTTAGAGCTATAAACTAGATTAGAAAAACTAGTCATCAATTTAATCTTCAAGCAATCTGTCATAAACCTAGGGTTTCTAAAAATTATTATCAATCCATTCAATTCCTAAACTGCTCTAGGGTTGTTTAAGAAATCAGCAAACCACACTTAAGAATTAGTTAATCATCTTCTTTTTTTTTTATATTTTCAATTTTTTTTATTTTGTTTAATGTAAAGAATTGCGAAAGAAAGAAAAACAAAACAAATAGAAAGATCACAGAGAAAAACAAAATTAAATCACAAGAATTTAAATGGCAAAAGAGGTAACCTTTATTTGAAATCTCGTCCAAATACAATGCTCCTTCTTCTCCACAATATGCTAAAAGCAAAATTACAGAAATTTAAAGAGAAAAACTAAAGAAACCCTAATCTCCCGTCTCTGGATGCGCCTCTCTGTTGCTCTGCAGGGGTATTTATAGGAGCATAAAGTAGTAGAGTCCCGATAGAATTTTCCTCCGAAAGCCGTTGTTCCATCTCATCCATATGGCCGCGGAAACGCGGCTTTGGTCGCGTTTCTGCGGCCTTAGCCTTATCTATGGCCACGCTCTTTTGCGCGTGGCCTCCTCTGGTCCGTCCATCTGGGTATATCTGTTTAGATCTGGCATCTCGACTCTTTATTTTGAAAATTCGGGATAACTTGGGAAGCAAGTTACCCTAAATCCAATTCTCTTCAAAACGAATTTTATCTTTGCACTCTCCTTCTTTTATATTTATCCTCATCCTGCAAGCATTTAGGGTTGAATAAAAGTCTATCCCTTCCCTCTTTTTAGTATTTGCAACTTTTGCACTTAGTAATTGCAACTTTTGCACTTGGGCTTGGACATGGGCTTTTGGGCTTCATTTAGGCTTTATTCTTTATTTAAATAAATACTCAAGGCATGCACACATTAAATAATAAAACATTAGTAATAGTGCATAATTGTAGGAATAAATATGAAAATGAGATAGTAAATATAATGACAATTATGCATTTTTTACTACCTATCACACCCCCACACTTATCTTTTTGCTCGTCCTCGAGTAAAAATTAAAACGAAAAAGAAAAACTAATCTAGCTAACTCACTTTCGTAGGAATCACGATTGCACTTAGCATGTGCAACAAGCCGTTAAACCCCTAAGTTACCCTAGAGGACGAGTGTTGTCTCGTGAGGGTTTTCAGCGGATTAACCCACAAAATTCATAAAAAGGAAAATATTTGAAATATGTTTGAGGAAACTAAGTAATCTCTAAGTTTTAGGATTATCATTTTTATTCATTCCTAAACTTAGCCTTTATATAGTAAATTGTTATCCATTTTAGGTAAGGATCAAAATTGAATTTTTGTATAGTCTTTTTCGTTACCAAAAGTCATATGCATCCTTGTGGATCTAGGAATTCCTTAACTTGGACTCTCATGCCTCTTTATTATTATTATGATTATTATTTTTTTCTTTTTTTATTTTAAGAATATGTATAACTCATCTAATTTTCTTTCGTGTAAGTATCAAGGCTTCTTGAGGCCCTCATACCTAACTAATGGACTATTAGATGTGTTAATACATATATAATATTTCTTAGTTTTCTTAGGCTTTCTAATCCACCCATGTAGCGAACTTAAAGTCGGTGACTCCCAAACTGGTTGGTTTTAGGGCACCGGGTGAGAAAACACCCCACGGACTCAAATTCAAGTGAACTAGGCCACAAAACCAAGGACTTTATTTTATAAAATCACCTTTAGGCGTGAATACTTATGCTTCTTGAGGCACATGTATCCAGCTTAATTAGTGAATTTTTTTTTTAAATGGCACCCGAGTCTTTGTCTTAGAATCCTAGATATGCATTAGGTATGCACATTTCATTAAGGTAAAAATTAAGACAATTACTTATTCAATTTCTCCTCCTATACCTAAAAATTCAACAATATACTTATTTTGACCAAGTTTTTAGAAATCCTAACCATGATTTTCCTAATTCTTAAGACTAACTTAGATTTCTTTCAAAAGATAAGACAAAATATTGTCCTTTTTATAAATATTTTTATTTTTTATTTTATTTATGTTAGAACAAATAAAGAGAAAAAAATTTTTTATATTTTTTTAATTTTTAATTTTTTTGGGCTATATATATATATATTTTTTTACATTTTACCCTTCCCCCACACTTGTCTCATGCATTGTCCCCAATGTATGAATGAAATGCATGGATGCATGAATTGGCAGAGAGATAGAGTTACCGATACATTGGGTCAAAAAGACCCATGACTGCTTTTACTTCCGGAACTGATTCCAAAAAGATTTTAAGACGTTGACCATTTACCTTGAATGTACTGCCATTTTTTGGGTCGTAGATCTCTATGGCTCCGTGTGGAAACACAGTCTTAACAATGAAGGGCCCTGTCCATCTTGATTTTAACTTGCCGGGAAAGAGATGAAGTCTAGAGTTATAGAGTAACACTTTTTGTCCTTGGACAAAAGTTTTTCTCGTGATGAACTTATCGTGAAAAACCTTAACCCTATCCTTCACAATTTTCGCATTATCATATGCCTCGTTCCTCAATTCTTCTAGTTCAGAAATTTGCAATTTTCGAAGATCACCGGCCTTCTCTAGATCAAAATTCAGCTGCTTAATTGCCCATAAGGCCCGGTGCTCTAACTCAACAGGAAGGTGGCAAGCCTTTCCAAAGACTAGTCTGTAGGGAGACATTCCTAGAATCGTCTTAAAGGCAGTCCTATATGCCCATAGGGCATCCACCAATTTGGTGGACCAGTCCTTCCTATTCTGATTCACAGTTTTCTCCAAGATAAGCTTGACTTGCCTATTGGAAACTTCTACCTGTCCACTGGTTTGAGGATGGTATGGCGTAGATAACTTGAGAGTAATGGCATATTTTCGCATAAGAGCTTCAAAAGTTCTATTGCAAAAATGTGTACCGTTGTCACTAATTATGGCACGAGGGGTTCCAAAGCGTGAGAAGATGTTTTCTTTCAAGAATTTGACAACAACTTTGTTGTCATTTGTCTTGCAAGGGACGGCTTCAACCCATTTCGATACGTAATCTACGACCAATAAGATGTATTGGTGCCCAAACGAATTAGGGAAGGGTCCCATAAAATCAATGCCCCAAACATCAAAAAGTTCTACTTCTAGAATTGAATTTAGGGGCATCATATTTCGTTTAGAAATCTTTCCTATCATTTGACATCTTGTGCACGTTTTGCAAAATTTGAATGCGTCTTTGAACACAGTTGGCCAACAAAAGCCACTTTGTAGGATCTTTTCGGCAGTTTTGCGTGGACCAAAGTGTCCACCGCAAGTAAATTCATGACAAAAGGCTAGAACGCTTCTAGTTTCCTCATCGGGGACACATCTCCTAATAATTTGGTCGCTACAATATTTGAAAAGGTATGGATCTTCCCATATGTAATACCAGACTTGAGACAAGAACCGGTATCTATCTTGTTTTGACCAATTAGGTGGTGTTTGGTTTGTGACTAAGTAATTTACTATGTCGGCAAACCATGGTTCCTTAGAGATGGCTAGAAGTTGTTCATCGGGAAAATTGTCATTGATGGGCAGTTCGTTGGAAGGTGCGTTAGGCACACGAGAGAGATGGTCTGCGACAACATTTTCAACACCTTTTTTATCTCGAATTTCGAGATCAAATTCTTGAAGGAGAAGGATCCAACGAATGAGTCGGGCCTTCGCATCTTTTTTTAGCATTAGGTATCGAAGTGCAGAATGGTCGGTGAAAATCGTGGTCTTGGTCCCAAGTAGATATGGGCAGAATTTCTCCAAAGCGAACACTACTGCCAAGAATTCCTTCTCTGTTGTAGTATAGTTCATTTGGGCGTCATTGAGTCTCCTACTTGAGTAATAGATCACGTGCTGCTTGTTATCCTTACGCTGTCCTAAGACAGCGCCTATCGCAAAATCTGAGGCATCGCACATGATCTCAAAAGGTTTGGACCAGTCCGGAGGTGAGATGATAGGTGCAGGGATAAGTTCCACTTTCAACTTCTCCCACGCACTATTACACCTATCGTCAAAGATGAAGGGCACGTCTTTAGCTAGAAGGTTTGTAAGGGTTTAGCAATTTTGCTAAAATCCTTATTGAACCTACGGTAAAACCCAGCGTGTCCTAAGAAAGACCGAATGTCCTTCACGCATCGTGGAATTGGAAGTTTGGCTATGATCTCCACCTTAGCCTTGTCTACTTTGATCCCTTCCCTAGATATCTCATGACCTAGGACAATCCCATGCTGCACCATGAAGTGATACTTTTCCCAATTGAGGGTCAAGTTTTTTTCGGTGCATCTATTCAGCACTAGCTCCAAGTGATGGAGACATTGGTCAAATGAATTTCCATAGACGGAGAAGTCGTCCATGAAAATCTCTAAGAAGCGCTCGACCATATCAGAAAAAAGGCTTAACATACAACGTTGGAATGTGGCGGGGGCATTACATAGGCCGAAAGGCATTCAACGATAGGCAAATGTCCCAAATGGGCACGTGAACGTTGTCTTTTCTTGGTCCTCCAGGGCTATTGGGATTTGGTTATACCCTGAATAACCCTCCAAGAAACAGTAATACTCATGACCGGCTAATCGTTCCAGCATTTTGTCAATAAATGGGAGAGGAAAATGATCTTTCCTAGTGGCGGCGTTCAACTTGCGATAGTCTATGCATACTCGAACTTTAGTAGGCAATCGTGTTTGCACTAACTCATGCTTGTCGTTTTCTACCACAGTAAAGCTGCACTTCTTAGGGACCACATGCATTGGGCTAACCCATTCGCTATCGGAAATGGGATAAATGATCCCATTATCTAATAGTTTCACTATTTCAGCTTGTACAGCCTCTTGCATGAGTGGGTTTAGCCTACGCTGTGGATCCCTCTACGGTTTAACCCCTTCCTCTAGATGGATTCGATGCTGGACTATCGTAGGGCTCAGTCCCTTGATATCTGCCATAGTCCAAGCAATGGCTTCCCTATGTCTCATAAGGGTTGCCAGTAGGTCTTCTTCTTGCCTATTAGTCAAATTGGAGGCAACTATGACTGGTAACGTCTCTTGTTCACCTAGGTAGGCATACTTAAGATGTTTAGGCAAGGCTTTTAACTCCAATGAAGGAGGTGGCTCGATGGGTGGAGATGTTAAGCTTGACTTTTCCATCTCTATAGAACTTGGATTCGCTGCCCATTCAATCTCATCAAGGTTGAGATCACTCGATTCTAACTCTTCCTCTTCTTTTGACTCTAGTATGATCTCCTCATTATGCTCACTCGTCATGTTTTCAATGAAGTTAACCTTAAAGGGTTGGTCGGTCATGTCGTAGGGATGCTTACCTAAGTTGAAAACATTGACTTCCTTGGTCATATCCCCAAAAGTCAATCTCATGGATCCGTTTCTACAATTTATGATTGCATTCGCGTTGCTAGGAACGGGCGTCCTAAGATGACGGGAGTTTGGGACCTAGGATTAGACACATGTTGTGTCTCTAAAACAATGAAATCGACTGGGTAAATGAATTCTCCCACCCGTATGAGGACATCATTGATCTCTCTCTTAGGAACTTTAATTGAGCGATCAGCCAATTGGATTGTAACTTGGGTTGGGTTGAGTTCTCCTAATCCAAGTTGTTGATATATGGAGAAAGGAAGCAAATTAATGCTAGCTCCTAAATCGAGGAGTGCTCAATTGATTTCAGCTCGACCTATTGTACAAGAAATGGTGGGGCAACCAGGGTCCTTGTACTTGACTAGGATCTGGTTGGACAATAGCTCACTAATGTTAGTGGCTAGAAAAACCTTCTTAGGCACATTTGTCTTTCTTTTCTTGGTGCACATGTCCTTAAGGAATTTGGCATAACTAGGGACCTGTTGGATTGCATCAAAAAGTGGTATATTGAGCCTAATCTGATTGAATACCTCGAGTAGTTTCTCCATATGTGCATTATTATTGCTCCTAAGCCTATTTGGAAATGGGGCTATAGGCTGGTGCACCTGTCCTGCTGATTTTTCAACTTCAGTTTCATTGGAGCTTTGTGGAGATGGAGTGGAACTAGATGGAATGGACAACTGGGATGGGCCCGGTGGCATGGATACGTGATTATCAACTTGTTTCCCTGATCTTAGTGTATGAACCAAGTTACAGTGGTTTTGGTCTTGAGCCTCATTGGCTTGCCTAGGATTCCTAGGGTTTGGCAATGGTTGACTTGGTAGAGTTCCCCTTTGTCTTTCTTGTTGATTCAGTTGGATCTCTATCCTGGTCAAGACTTGAGCCAGCGTGTCATGACTTTTAACTAGAGTGTCCACCTTTCTTTCCATGTTGGAGAGCCTTGTTTCCATTTGTGAATATTGGAAAGAGGGTGGAGGATTTTGACTAGGGAAATTTTGTTGATAGGGCGTATTTTGGAAATTGTTAGAGAACTTGGGCCTAGTTTGATCATTATTGCTTGGGCCCCATGAAAAATTGGGATGATTTCTCCAACCGGGATTGTAGGTGGGCGAATATGGATTGTTGGCGGGCCTTGTGAAGGCCGCACTCATATGTTCGGGCAAGGTTTGATGCGCGATAAAGACGGGACATTCCTCGAACACATGGTTAATGTCTTGACAATAAGTACAGCCCGCCGAAGGTGTTGGGCTGACTTGGTTCACAGAGACTGGTTTTTTAGTTTCAAGAGCTTCTAGTCTTCACATCACGGCAGCTAACTTAGCATCGGTAGCTATGTTGGCCTCAATGGAATGGATACCTCCTTTAGAAGAAGTAGGGTCATTAGTCCTAAATTTTTCCGGAGTTGGTTTCCATTGGATGGTATTATCAGCTAATTCTTCATATAATAACCATCCTTCATTTTCGTTCTTTTTCAGAAATCCTCCTTGGAACATGGATTCTAATAGCGTTTTAGTTTGATATTCTAATCCATCATATAGAACTTGGCAAAGTCGCCATTTCTCTATCCCATGGTGAGGGCATTGGGCAAGGAGGTCCTTAAAACGTTCGAAATATTTCCAAAAAGGTTCATTGGCTGTTTGCTTAAACTGTAAGATGCCCTTCCTAATCAGTGCAGTCTTGTGGACGGGATAAAATTTCTTTAAGAAGGCCTTAACGAAATTATCCCACGAAGATATTGAACCGGCCTCTAGACTGTAGAGCCATTTCTTTGCTAAGTCTTTCAAAGCAAACGGGATAAACCGTAGTTTGATGGCATCTTCTCCTAGCTTGGGTATCTTCATCATGAGACATACTTCTTCAAATTCCCTTATGAAGAAGTATGCATCCTCGGATTCAAGTCCATGAAATTTGGGAAGAGTGTTGATGTATTGTGGCTTGAGCTCAAATTGGCCAACACCTTCATCGGTTAACTTGATGCAAGAAGGAAGAGAGGTCCTAATAGGATAGAACCTATCTTGTAGTGACAGTGGTTGTGCCATGTGTGAGTCAGGCTTTTGCTCAGGTGGTGAACTGGTTCTAGTTAGTCTAGATGTAAGTGGGTCTCTCGACCAAGCGGACATGCACAATTAGCAAACAAGTTCACCCAATCAATCAATAAAAAGAAAAACAATCAAAATTCCTATTCTAGGGTAAGCCTTGACCTAGATGACTCCTAACTTTAGACTGTCCTTAGGAGGTATATTGCCGACCTTAACCACAAGTTAATCGGCCAGGCAGGAGGCAAGACCGGTGGGAGGTTTTCCGTCAAAGACGTTCCTTAATTAAATAACCACCGATCTTCGGGCTTTCGGCCCTCAATCCCCTGCCTAGATACCGATTTGGCAAGAGTTAATTTCGAACAACTTCCCCCTTCAGCCAATCTCCTAGTGAGTCCAAGTTAACCTAGGGCCAACGTCTAGTCAATTTTTACTTAAGGTTAGGGTTCTGAGTGTGACGGAGATGATTTGTGGGCCAAGGAAGGGTGATGAAATCCCCACCTTATCTTGTTAATGGGTTTTGCCCTTAGAATTTTTTTGTGTACGTGTAAAGCAGTAGATAAGTAATCACTCAAAAAGCAGTAAATCAGCCTAGAGTGTTTCCTAATCTATATGCAATGCAAACGAACCTTGTCACCAGCACTCTTCAACAGAATTAAAAAAATTAAATAGATACGTGCCTAAGATGCAAGAGTCTAATTTTTTTATTTTTCAACAAATGGGTTGAAATATCACCTAGAGGGGGGGGGGTGAATAGGTGATGGCTAATCTAATGGTCACTTATGAACAAATAATGCGGAATTAAAATTAAGATGACCAAATAAAACTTCTTTTAATTAAACACTTATGTATAACACAAGAGTGTTGCCGAATTCCCCTTGCGAGGCTTTGGACAAGCTCCTCTAGATTCCCCTTGAATGGGTTGAGGTGCCGCGTTGGCTCTCTTGGTTGAATACTAGTGTTAACAACAATCCCAAGCAAGTATAGCAATTATGAGCACAAGGGTATATCATGCATATAAGAGATAAAGACTATAAAGTAATGCAAGATATAAGAGACAAAGAGAGAAAGAGGGATAGAGTAAGCAATCGCAAACACAAAGGATTTGTTTCGAGGTTCGAGCACACTTGCTCTACATCCCCGCCTTCGACACACGAAGGGTTTCCACTATGCAAGATCCCAATGGATCTCTTCTCGGTGCCGCAACACCTACAATCCCTCGGACTCCCAAGTCCCGTACACACGCAAGCTCCACAAGCTCGCCGAGGCCGCACCTCAAACCACCAAGAGTTCACAACCGAACTCTAACCACCAACGAGCACACTTGCCCGTCTCCTCAAAGAACAAAGATGAAATCTTTGGTGATCACAACACTTTGATCACCTAAAGTACTCTCACTACAACACACCTATAGGATGTATAATCAATGGATGCTCAAGTGTGGTGTGAGAAAAATAAGGATTAGAAAGGTGGAGGAAAAGCTCAAAGAATCACTTTTTACACTCTTAATAAAAACTCCCTTTTAGATGGGAAGTATTTGCTCTCAAATATGTGGAGAAAACTCTGTTAAAAGGATGGGAAAACTGGACCAAAGCTCTCCTAAAATCTTGGCTCAAAACAATGACCAAACCCCCTTTTATAGAGGCCAGAAAAATATGACCGTTGGGGTCTGTCAGAGCTGCCGGTCGACCGGCCGGTCGACCGCCAACGGTCAAGAATCCGACCGTTGGAGCCTCCGGTCGACCGGTCGGTCAACCGAAACAAACAGAGAGCAGAACTCTCTGCAGCGGTCGACCGTCCGGTCGACCGGACCACTGTGCTGCTAGACGTGCACAAGTCTGCGCACGTCGGTCGACTGCACGGTCGACCGGACCTTGATTCGGTCGACCGCCCAGTCGACCGAACTGGCCTGATAGCCAGCTCTAAGTCTGTGCACAGTTAAGGGATTTGAAAAAGGTCTTTTTAACATAATAAAAATCCCAGAAATTCACAGTAAATCTACAAAAATAGTTTCAATCAAAATAAAAACTGTTTTTCTAAAAATATGTTTTTCTAAAACTTGTTTTTCCATAACTTCACAAAATACAAAAAATAAGATATTTTGAACTTATAAAGCATAGTGTGTATGGATATGATCCACTACACAATAGAGATGAAATATCTATGTTTTTGACTTAATCATAAATCTTGGTTTTGGTTAAGATGTATATGAGAAATACCAAAAACCAAAGTAGATATTTTCCAAAATGAAAAATCTTTTCTAAACATAAAATTCTTTTATGAAAGCAATTTTATCAAGAGTGTGTGTGTGTGATATGAATGAGCAATCCACCAATCTATTCTATCCTTTACATTTTAACTAAAAACAAAAACTAAAATCTTATACCTAGACACAAGTCTTCATCTTCTTGAAGTCTTCACTTGAAGGCTTCTCATCTTCTTGACTTGGTCCAAATGCAATCCACCGAGCTCATCTCTAGATGTGTTCTTGATGCATAGGCTCGTGAATCAACCGGTGCTAGCTTCCAACTTGTCTTTAAATCCTTTGTTGAAGCTCCACACCTACTAAGTTCTTGATAATGAATCTGTCACTAATTAAACACAAGATCATTAGTAATCATAACTTCATGAGTTGATCATCATCAAAACTAGGGTGATAGGCCTTTGGGCCAACAATCTCCCCCTTTTTGATGATGACAAAACTCATGAGGTTATATATGCATGGATTAAAGTAAAGCTTCAAGGAAGCTCCCCCTTAACTCATGCATAACAATAAATAGTAAGATATGACAATAAAGCTCATCAATATGTATGCAAATGATGGAGATGAAACAAAATAAATCTTTTTCTCCTATTTGCAAAACAAAAACATATATGCATAAATAACAAGGAAGACAAATACTTCTCCCCTTAAGCAATGAAAACATGCATATAGGTTTTAGGTCTAAGATATAAAGTTTTGGATCTTGTAAACACTAGAGTGTGAGCATATGTCACTACTCTAATAGGTTAAAACATTTTGATAGAAATTCTTTTGATAAAAACTTGTTTTTCCAAATATTATGTTTTTCCAAAAACTTTAAACTATTTTTCCAAAAACTTGATCTAAACATGTTTATCTTTAACTCAAACTTGGAAATAGAATTTTGAAACTTACTTTGAAGTCTAGAACCAATATAAAAGGTGTGTGTAAGTGTAAATCCCATAACTCTACTTCTATCAACTAGGTTTTGACAAAATATCTAAAAATGAAAAATACAAATACAAATCTTGGTATTCTTCTTGGTTTTGATCTTGACTTGATCTTTTCTTCATCGTCGTGTTCCCGAAGCTTCCTATTGTGCTTGACTTGGGAATGCAAATCTTTGGCGAACTCCAAACTTGTGAGTCTTGATGTGGAGCCGTCAAATCAACCTGTTTTATCCTGAAATTCTTTTCAACAAACATTGTTAAATACATAACTAGATATGGTTTGTTATCATCAAAATATCCAACAAGATATAGGGCTAATGGCCTTTGGGCCAACATGGGTTACTGTTAATTAATTAGCAGTGTGCAGGTTTATCACAGAGAAAATTGTAACAGAGCAGTAAATCAGATTTGCAAGTTGCAGCAACCTGCAGAAAATAGGGTGATTAGTGAACTACTCAGGCCGTAGAAACGCGGCTATTGCCGCGCAAACGCGGCTCTGTAGTAGGCCCTGTTGCTCTGCCTTCGAGGGCAGAGGCACAGAGTTGCTATATGTCCTTGCTGCTGTTAGTTTTCCTGTTCTCTGAACCTGCAAACAGAAAGAATAAATGAGTTAGTTTTGAGAATATCGTGCCGTTCCTTCCCCGGCAACGGCGCCAAAATTTTGATTGAAAAACTAAGATTGCAAAGAAAAAGTAAGAGTTAAAGTTATGAATTCTCAGTCTCAATGCTATCCGCTGTAGCAAGGGCCAAAGCGGGTCGATCCACAGTAAAGGATGCGATGCAAGCTTTTCGGACGATTTCTCTGTATCCTTAGAACAAAACAAAAGAGAGATTAGATTTGAAATATATGATTGGAGATATGTAGTTTTACTGATCTTCTACCACAACCCATAGTGCAAGTCTTGGATATTGAATGTCATCTTGAAATACATAAAATCTACCCTAGGTTTATTAGAAAAGATTCAAGTAAGAAAAAATGATCTTAGAATCTAACTAGTTTGCACTACTAAAAATCCAACAAGTGTTCATCCTAACTTCTAAGTACAGCATAAGAAAAGCTTTACCTTAAGGTTATGCTGTCAAAGTATTTAAGCATGAAGTTGTGAAGAATTGTTTAGAGCTATAAACTAGATTAGAAAAACTAGTCATCAATTTAATCTTCAAGCAATCTGTCGTAAACCTAGGGTTTCTAAAAATTATTATCAATCCATTCAATTCCTAAACTGCTCTAGGGTTGTTTAAGAAATCAACAAACTACACTTAAGAATTAGTTAATAATCTTTTTTTTTATATTTTCAATTTTTTTATTTTGTTTAATGTAAAGAATTGCGAAAGAAAGAAAAACAAAACAAATAGAAAGATCACAGAGAAAAACAAAATTAAATCACAAGAATTTAAATGGCAAAAGAGATAACCTTTATTTGAAATCTCGTCCAAATACAATGCTCCTTCTTCTCCATAATATGCTAAAAGCAAAATTACAGAAATTTAAAGAGAAAAACTAAAGAAACCCTAATCTCCCGTCTCTGGATGCGCCTCTCTATTGCTCTGCAGGGGTATTTATAGGAGCAGAAAGTAGTAGAGTCCCGATAGAATTTTCCTCCGAAAGCCGTTGTTCCATCTCATCCATATGGCCGCGGAAACGCGGCTTTGGCCGCATTTCCGCAGCCTTAGCCTTATCCCTGGCCACGCTCTTTTGCGCGTGGCCTCCTCTGGTCCGTCCATCTGGGTATATCTGTTTGGATCTGGCATCTCGACTCTTTATTTTGAAAATTCAGGATAACTTGGGAAGCAAGTTACCCTAAATCCAAATCTCTTCAAAACGAATTTTATCTTTGCACTCTCCTTCTTTTATATTTATTCTCATCCTGCAAGCATTTAGGGTTGAATAGAAGTCTATCCCTTCCCTCTTTTTAGTATTTGCAACTTTTGCACTTGGTAATTGCAACTTTTGCACTTGGGCTTGGACATGAGCTTTTGGGCTTCATTTAGGCTTTTATTCTTTATTCAAATAAATACTCAAGGCCTGCACACATTAAATAATAAAACATTAGTAATAGTGCATAATTGTAGGAATAAATATGAAAATGAGGTAGTAAATGTAATGACAATTATGCATTTTTTACTACCTATCAGTAGTCACCTACAATCATTGTAAGAATTAGTTTGTTAAAGAATGAGGTTATGATAAGTTGGCTCAAGAAAAC
This sequence comes from Agave tequilana, assembly GCA_038442645.1. NCBI lineage: Eukaryota > Viridiplantae > Streptophyta > Magnoliopsida > Asparagales > Asparagaceae > Agave > Agave tequilana. The sequence goes on from JAVJIF010009873.1 coordinate 129,766, forward strand.
ACACACACTTTCATTTTTTTCAAAATACGGTTTTTGTTTTGGATAGTTGAATTAGGTACATGTCTTGGTTGATATACATGTTTCTAAATATTTCATATTTTTACATCTTGTTTATATTATGTATACCAACCCTTATAGCATGCTACTTAATCTTCTAGTCATTTAAAAATATTTTAAAAATTCTTCTAAATTCAAAATTTTTCTTATAAAAATTCTGTTTCAGGCCAAACGGTCGACCGGGCGGTCGACCGCATCTATTTCAGGCTGATCGGTCGACCGCACCGGTCGACCGGGCCTTGTGGTTTTGGCGTGCACGTTTGTGCACGTCGGCCGGTCGACCGGACCGGTCGACCGTCTGACTGACCCTTACTCTCGGGTTTTGTCGGTCAACCGGACCAGTCGACTGACAGAACAAACTTGTGTTTTTTGTTTAGCCTCCGGTCGACCGATCGGTCGATCGTGTCCAAAGGCTAGTTTGCAATTTAGAGTGCGGTCGACCGGGCCGGTCAACCGACAGCCGCCAGCAGCCCCAACGGCTAGTTTCTTGAGATTTGTTTTCAGGATTTGATTGTGATGTTTGTGTCAGCTATCTCTGAATTTCTTGAGGCTAATTCCTGACCTATTAACCTAGTTTATATGATGATTAGATCTCTTCTAATCCCTATAAATAGATGGCATTGGTCCCTTATTAAAATCAAGAAAAATTCCTATTGTTTTGTGTTCCAAAAGAAAAGAAAAGTTTTCAAAGCTCTCACTTCCTAAGTGCATTCTGAAAAACAGCTAGAGGGGTGGGGGGGTGAATAGGTATAAATGCTAATCTAGAAACTAAGTGCGCTAAATGCGGAAGCTTAAACAAATATTGCAACACACTTAATACAATCAACAAGTGTAGCCGAATTCCCCGTGAAGGGCTCTGGACTAACTCCTATTGATTCCCTTAAATATGGGTTGAGGTGCTATATGAAGCTCTTGTGGTTAAGTATAAGTGAGGCACACATAAACAACCAAGCATATAAGATGAATAGGCAATATGAATATATGCAAGGCAACACAAGCAATATGAATGATATGAAATGAATGATGCTTTGCACAAATATAAAGAGAGAGAGAGAGTTAGAGAGATAATGGATCAAACGCAAACACAAAAATATGTTTCGAGGTTCGAGCCCCTAGCTCTACATCCCCGCCTTCACCACCGTGAAGGATTCCAATCCACTATCTCCCACTGAGGGAACCTCCACCGAGGAGGATTTGTTACAACAAAGGGAGTACCGAACTCCTCTCTCAAACACCGCCTCACAACCGAGGGGTAGGCCCTTAGCCAAACAACAACCAACACCTCTACCGAAGAGGGTTTACAAACCAAACTACACCTCTCACTAGAGGGAGCAAACCACAAGCCTCAACCTCTACCAAAGAGGGAGCAAACACAACCTCAACCTCTACCAAAGAGGGAGCAACCCAACAATGAATAAGGGTTTACAACTAGGTGGTATCTTTTAACAACAAACAATCTCTCTTTCTTTTCTCTTTTCAACAAAATAAGATCCTAATAGAATAGGATAGGTGATAGCTCAAGTGTGGAAAAACAAGTGTTTTGATCAAAGAAATTCTCTTGGGAAAACACCAAAAAGATATAAAAGTTTAGATCAAAAACTAATTCCCAATACCCTAATTTCTTTGAAATAAACAAAACACTTAAAACAAATAAGATTGATCTTTTGGCACAAAACTCTTTTGAAAACTTGTTTAAAACAGTAGAGAAAGTCTGGAAATTTTAGCTCTAAAAATCTTGGCCAAAATCCCAAAGAAATGGGGTTTATATAGGCCCAACAGAAAACTAGCCGTTAGGCTGATCTGGCAGACTGACAGGCCTAGCGGTCGGCCGGCCGGCCGACCGCCAACGGTCAGAAATATGAACGTTGGGGCAATCCGGTCGACCGTTCGGCCGACCGCCCAGATACAGAGAGCAGAGCTCTCTGGTCCGGTCCACCGGTCGGTAGGCCGGCCCACTGTGCTGCCAGACGTGCACAAGGCTGTGCACGTCGGTCGACCGCTGGGTCGACCGGCCCTTGGTTCGGTCGAACGTGCGGTCGGCCGACCTGGCCTGTCAGCCACTGTCCTGGGTCAGAAACTCATGTAAAAAATATTTCTAAAAATCTTTTAAGTCTTTATAAAAATACCCAAAAATAGTTTTATCATTTTGCATTGATATATAAACTTGTGATAAACATTTTAACTCAAATATCAAGCATATGAAACTATTTTTGTGTTTTAACATTTTTACCAAAAACCAAAACTTGTATTTTATCAAACTTGGATTTTTCAACACATGAATAGGAAAGTCAAAATAAGTTTGTATAAGTCATGTAAGCATGTATGTATATTGAACACATCTAATATACATAAAAACAAAGTAAACTTGTTTTGATCAATCTATTCATGAAAACAAATATCGGTTAAACTAAAAACCGAAAAACCATAAAACGTGTGTGTTGTGCACTTGAGCATATCAACTATACTAAGCTTTACAAATGGATCTAAAACACACAAACTAAAACTAGGATACCTAAGTCTTCTTGATGATCTTCATCTTCAAGTCGGCTTGGTTCCAAACATGATCCACCGAGTGTAAAGGTATGATCTTGATGCTCGGGCACTGGAATCACCATGTGAAAGCTTCCAAACTCCTCTATTTGAAGCAATCACCAACTAATATCTTGTTACAAGATCTGAAACTAAAATCACAAGATTATTAGTAAACATAACTGCATGAGTTAATCATCATCAAAACTAGAGAGGAAGGCCTCCGGGCCAACAATCTCCCCCTTTTTGATGATGACAAAACTCATGGAGTTATATATGCATGGATTAAAGTTAAGCTTCAAAGAAGCTCCTCCTTAACTCATGCATAAACAAATAAACAATAAATATGCAATGAATGACAATGCATAATCATGCATAAACAATAAAAGGTTCTAGATATCAATGAAATGTTCAAAAACAAAACATGCTCTAGATACCAATTAAAATTAAACTAAATTAAACTTAATATATGCAAAACATAAATATGCATATATATAAAACTCAAAATCTTTCTCCCCCTTTTTGTCAATCATCAACAAAGGGGTAAACAATCAAAACAAAACGAAATCTTCTCACCCTTTTTAATACAAAGAATCAATCATCTATAAAAGGGGTAAAAGCAAAACTAAATCAATAAATTTTTCTCCCCTTTTTTGTTCAAACAATGAATCAACAAAAGGGTTAATAAAAATAATGTTCTCCCCCTTTTTGTCTAAAACAAAAACAAAAACCAAATAGGGGTGACAATCAATTAAGGTACCAATTGAAAATATGTCAAAGTAACATCTTGATACCAATTGAAAGTAAACATAGATCAATAAATGTTATATGCTATATACATTCATGAAGAGGAAGATGTGAAGCTTCCCTACATAGATACATTACATGAAGGAGGGATGACAAGTCCTAATTCACATAACGTACACAATGCAATGCATAAGAGGAGATGTGAAGCTCCCCCTACACACGTGTATCACATAAAGAAAAGATTGTCAAGCTCTTCAATACAAGATACACTCAACATGAATCTATATGTAGAAGAGATGTTAAGCTCTCCTTGCATATAGTCAATACACATCAAAAATTTTGTATTTATCTTTTTAAAACAAAATTTTGAGATACCAATTTTAAAACATTCAAATAAACATCTTGATATCAAAAGAGTATTTTTCCTTTTTTTTTAAGTATATGATATCAAATGAAATGATTATTTTCTATCATAAAGCAAGGGAGTGGAAATACAAATACCAATTGAAATATGAAAATCGAATTTTCTCCCCCTTTATGAAATACCAACAAAACACATGCATAAGCTTGTATAAGAAACCAATTGAAAATTGAATCAATTGAAACAAAGTTGAAGCTCAAGCTTAGCATAAACAAAATATATATGTATGAAAAGTTAATACCAATCGAAATTGATACTATAGAAATTAAAAAACATACATACATACAAACATATATGAGTATACAAGAAAGGTCAAAATTGATACCAATCGAAAGAATTTCAATGATACCAATTGAAACAACAATAATGATCAAGTGTATACATCATATAACTACCACCCAATCACGCTCAAGTTTAAAATGATTTTCAATATAAGGCATACATGAGCATGATCTCCCATCCGTCCTCCCGTGGATGGTAGGGATTTTAAAAAAAAAATAGATTTGAAAATAAGCTTTGTTTAAAAACTCTACCAAAATGAAGAATACCGTAACTAGTTATAAGAAAAATTTGAAAACTAGTACGAAATCCTTCAAGTAAGGAATAAAAATAAAAATATTTTTCATAAAACATGAAATCCACATAATAGTCAACACTCTAAGCCAATTAAGCATAAATATGACTCATGAAAACAAACACATGAGTAAACAATAAATGTGAGTGTACAAATACAATGTGAAGATCATAATCATGAAGGATGGACAATAAGCTCAATATTCCTTGAAACATGAAAACATGAAAAATCATAAAAACTATTTAATCTTCAAGGTATATGTATGTCCTATACAAACTAAAGTATACATACATATCCAAACACAACGAGTCCACAAAGATATATGCATGAAGGTACGTGGCTCAAAAGGATGTATATGTATAAACAATAGTTTGGATAAAAAAAGACATATACATGAAGTTAAACAAAAATACATGAAACCATGAAAAGCTAATTTTCATTAAAACAAATTTTCATATCAAGGCATATGTATGTTTTGTCAAACATGAAGTATACATACATATCCCTAAACACAATTGAGTCCATATGTATAGATTTGCATGAAAGGCAAATGACTCAAGGGGTATTCATGTATATCTAATAGTTTAGACAAGATAGACATATACATGAAATGAAAACTCATACACATAAAACAAATCCAAAAATAGGAATACAAGTTTAAAATGCATGGATCATCAAAACTAGACTATACTAGCACATCTAATGGGTTCAAATAAGCATTCAAGCTCAAACATATATAGATTTATTTGTGGCCCACTATATGTACAAGTATAAATCCTAGTCTTAATGAAAACTAACATTTAAACTAGTAATCAAAGCATGAAGCATCATAAACAAGACAAAAATCATCATGATAAACAAAAACATGATTATTATGCAAATCCACATGTTATTAAAGCTATGATAAACATGATAGCTAAACAAAGGTGAGAACACTAAAATATGATCCATATTAAACATGGGCGTCTCAAAAGGGCTATACATGTATGTCAATGGTCTAATAAACATGGCATTTTCATAATAATCTATAAACATTGAAACATGCTATAAAACAAATGATATGAAAGCATGTAAACATAAATAAGGAGTAAAGGATTGCCACCAAAATCAAAGAAGCAACTCTCCTTGTCTCCAAAATATGGTGGTCCTCTCCGCCAAACTTTCCTTGAAAGTGATGCATCCAATTGATTTCCTTTAAGTACAGAACGCATCCACTCCAAGGTACCGTTACTCTCACGTCATGTGAGAGCTCACACCTACATCATAAATAAGAGGGGTGGTCTTTGGTACCCATATCTTCTTGGGTCCATGGGGGTTAGTACCTTCTCTAACCCAAACAAATTTATTTGCTAAATTTGAAGTATGTATTCTATCATAACAAAATTTAGCAATGTGGCCCATACGTCCACAATGTGTACATGTGTACACATGAGCATACGTGTGATGGTGTCCGTGAGGAGCATGTGTATGCCGTGTATGGTGTGCATGCATAATAGATGGAACTTGCTTCTTTTGAAACAAGAATTCCAAGCGTGTATGGTTCATAGCACATTGGCTCATAGTGGAGCCCAAACAATCCATTTTCTTTTTAATTAAAGTTATATCATTTTCAATCAAAGAAGAAGTGGAACATGCAATAGGTGAAGTGTGTGATACTACCCTAGCATGGCAAACATGAGAATCAATTTTATTTTGCAAAGAATTATTTTTCTTTAAACAAACATCTAATTCATTAGAAATAGAAATTATTTTGTTTTTCAAAGCAACATTCTCTTTTAAAACAAAATCAGCTTTTGAAGTTAAAACTTTATTATTCTTCAAAACATCATTACAATCATTTTTAGATTTCAAAAATTCATTTTCTTTTAGTGCAAGACCAAGTTGAGATTTCAATGAATCCCTCTCATTAGAAATCTCCTCCTTTTCTTGCAAAACAATGTCAAGTATAGAAATCAAATTTTTATTTTCATTATTAAAGCCTAGACTTTTCTTTTTCAAAATCTTATATTTTTCAATCAATTTTCACAAACAATAGATAGTTCTTCATTCAAAGCATGGGCATCAACATAATCATCACATGAAGAACTAGAATTAAAACTATCTAGTTGAGTTTCCGATTGTACCTCAAGGGAGTTATTTCCTTGGATCATATGGCATTGTTGTGGCTCGGATTCTCCACTAGATTCCTCCTCTTGTTGGATTGGCAATTGAAGCTTGGAGGTGGTGGTGGTTGTCAACATATTCCACACTGCAAATGCGGAATCAAAGTTAGAAGCAAGCATAAGATATTCTTTATTTATGTGCTTCTAATGGCCTCAAGGGTTTGTGCATTGGCCCCTATATGCTTGCGGTCACCAAGATAACATTTCTAGGTAGCGGCAAGGAAAACATGCAATCCTAGGGTCTTTAAATAGCTACTCATCATAACCTTCCAAATCTCAAGTCTAGAAATGTCAAACATAGGAGGGCTATCCATGAGGGCAAACTAAATGTGTGCAAACAAACAAATGCAAATGAAGATTAGCAAACAAAGGATCTCACTCTTAGGATGTTAAGCCTAAAGTATCCGGAGCGTAGGCTCTGATACCAATTGAAAAAACACCTAGAGGGGGGGGTGAATAGGTGTAAATGCTAATCTAGAAACTAAGTGCGCTAAATGCGGAAGCTTAAACAAATATTGCAACACACTTAATACAACCAACAAGTGTAGCCGAATTCCCCGTGAAGGGCTCTGGACTAACTCCTCTTGATTCCCCTAAATATGGGTTGAGGTGCTATATGAAGCTCTTGTGGTTAAGTATAAGTGAGGCACACACAAACAACCAAGCAAATAAGATGAATAGGCAATATGAATATATGCAAGGCAACACAAGCAATATGAATGATATGAAATGAATGATGCTTTGCACAAATATAAAGAGAGAGAGAGAGTTAGAGAGACAATGGATCAAACGCAAACACAAAGATATGTTCGAGGTTTGAGCCCCTAGCTCTACATCCCCGCCTTCACCACCGTGAAGGATTTTCAATCCACTATCTCCCACCGAGGGAACCTCCACCGAGGAGGATTTGTTACAACAAAGGGAGTACCGAACTCCTCTCTCAAACACCGCCTCACAACCGAGGGGTAGGCCCTTAGCCAAACAACAACCAACACCTCTACCGAAGAGGGTTTACAAACCAAACTCCACCTCTCACTAGAGGGAGCAAACCACAAGCCTCAACCTCTACCAAAGAGGGAGCAAACACAACCTCAACCTCTACCAAAGAGGGAGCAACCCAACAATGAATAAGGGTTTACAACTAGGTGGTATCTTTCAACCACAAACAATCTCTCTTTCTTTTCTCTTTTCCACAAAATAAGATCCTAATAGAATAGGATAGGTGATAGCTCAAGTGTGGAAAAACAAGTGTTTTGATCAAAGAAATTCTCTTGGGAAAACATCAAAAAGATATAGAAGTTTAGATCAAAAACTAATTCCCAAAACCCTAATTTCTTTGAAATAAACAAAACACTTAAAACAAATAAGATTGATCTTTTGGCACAAAAACTCTTTGAAAACTTGTTTAAAACACTAGAGAAAGTCTGAAAATTTTAGCTCTAAAAATCTTGGCCAAAATTCCAAAGAGATGGGGTTATATAGGCCCAACAGAAAACTAGCCGTTAGGCTGATCTGGCAGCCTGACAGGCCTAGCGGTCGGCCGGCCGGCCGACCGCTAACGGTCAGAAATATGACCGTTGGGGCAATCCGGTCGACCGTCCGGCCGACCGCCCAAATACAGAGAGCAGAGCTCTCTGGTCCGGTCAACCGGTCGGTCGGCCGGCCTACTGTGCTGCCAGACGTGCACAAGGCTGTGCACGTCGGTCGACCGTTGGGTAACCGGCCCTTGGTTCGGTCGACCGTGCGGTCAGCCGACCTGGCCTGTCAGCCACTGTCCTGGGTCAGAAACTCATGTAAAAAGTATTTCTAAAAATCTTTTAAGTCTTTATAAAAATACCCAAAATAGTTTTATCATTTTGCATTGATATATAAACTTGTGATAAACATTTTAACTCAAATATTAAGCATATGAAACTATTTTTGTGTTTTAACATTTTTACCAAAAACCAAAACTTGTATTTTATCAAACTTGGATTTTTCAACACATGAATAGGAAAGTCAAAATAAGTTTGTATAAGTCATGTAAGCATGTATGTATATTGAACACATCTAATATACATAAAAACAAAGTAAACTTGTTTTGATCAATCTATTCATGAAAACAAATATCGGTTAAACTAAAAACCGAAAAAACCATAAAACGTGTGTGTTGTGCACTTGAGCATATCAACTATACTAAGCTTTACAAATGGATCTAAAACACACAAACTAAAACTAGGATACCTAAGTCTTCTTGATGATCTTCATCTTCAAGTCGGCTTGGTTCCAAACATGATCCATCGAGTGCAAAGGTATGATCTTGATGCTCGGGCACTGGAATCACCATGTGAAAGCTTCCAAACTCCTCTATTTGAAGCAATCACCAACTAATATCTTGTTACAAGATCTGAAACTAAAATCACAAGATTATTAGTAAACATAACTGCATGAGTTAATCATCATCAAAACTAGAGAGGAAGGCCTCCGGGCCAACAATCTCCCCCTTTTTGATGATGACAAAACTCATGGAGTTATATATGCATGGATTAAAATTAAGCTTCAAAGAAGCTCCCCCTTAACTCATGCATAAACAAATAAACAATAAATATGCAATGAATGACAATGCATAATCATGCATAAACAATAAAAGGTTCTAGATACCAATGAAATGTTCAAAAACAAAACATACTCTAGATACCAATTAAAATTAAACTAAATTAAACTTAATATATGCAAAACATAAATATGCATATATAAAACTCAAAATCTTTCTCCCCTTTTTGTCAATCATCAACAAAGGGGTAAACAATCAAAACAAAACAAAATCTTCTCACCCTTTTAATACAAAAAATCAATCATCTATAAAAGGGGTAAAAGCAAAACTAAATCAATAAATTTTTCTCCCCCTTTTTGTTCAAACAATGAATCAACAAAAGGGTTAATAAAAATAATGTTCTCCCCTTTTTGTCTAAAACAAAAACAAAAACCAAATAGGGGTGACAATCAATTAAGGTACCAATTGAAAATATGTCAAAGTAGCATCTTGATACCAATTGAAAGTAAACATAGATCAATAAATGTTATATGCTATATACATTCATGAAGAGGAAGATGTGAAGCTTCCCTACATAGATACATTACATGAAGGAGGGATGACAAGCCCTAATTCACATAACGTACACTATGCAATGCATAAGAGGAGATGTGAAGCTCCCACTACACACGTGTATCACATAAAGAAAAGATTGTCAAGCTCTTCAATACAAGATACACTCAACATGAATCTATATGTAGAAGAGATGTTAAGCTCTCCTTGCATATAGTCAATACACATCAAAACTTTTGTATTTATCTTTTTAAAACAAAATTTTGAGATACCAATTTTAAAACATTCAAATAAACATCTTGATATCAAAAGAGCATTTTTCCTTTTTTTTAAGTATATGATATCAAATGAAATGACTATTATCTATCATAAAGCAAGGGAGTAGAAATACAAATACCAATTGAAATATGAAAATCGAATTTTTTCCCCCTTTATGAAATACCAACAAAACACATGCATAAGCTTGTATAAGAAACCAATTGAAAATTGAATCAATTGAAACAAAGTTGAAGCTCAAGCTTAGCATAAACAAAATATATATGTATGAAAAGTTAATACCAATCGAAATTAATACTATAGAAATTGAAAAACATACATACATACAAACATATATGAGTATATAAGAAAGGTCAAAATTGATACCAATTGAAAGAATTTCAATGATACCAATTGAAACAACAATAATGATCAAGTGTATACATCATATAACTACCACCCAATCATGTTCAAGTTTAAAATGATTTTCAATATAAGGCATACATGAGCATGATCTCCTATCCGTCCTCCCGTGGATGGTAGGGATTTTCAAAAAAAAATAGATTTCAAAATAAGCTTTGTTTAAAAACTCTACCAAAATGAAGAATACCGTAACTAGTTATAAGAAAAATTTGAAAACTAGTACGAAATCCTTCAAGTAAGGAATAAAAACAAAAATATTTTTCATAAAACATGAAATCCACATAATAGTCAACACTCTAAGCCAATTAAGCCTAAATATGACTCATGAAAACAAACACATGAGTAAACAATAAATGTGAGTGTACAAATACAATGTGAAGATCATAATCATGAAGGATGGACAATAAGCTCAATATTCCTTGAAACATGAAAACATTAAAATCATCAAAATTATTTAATCTTCAAGGTATATGTATGTCCTATACAAACTAAAGTATACATACATATCCAAACACAACGAGTCTACAAATATATATGCATGAAGGCACGTGGCTCAAAAGGATGTATATGTATAAACAATAGTTTGGATAAAAAAAGACATATACATGAAGTTAAACAAAAATACATGAAACCATGAAAAGCTAAATTTTCATTAAAACAAATTTTCATATCAAGGCATATGTATGTTTTGTCAAACATGAAGTATACATACATATCCCTAAACACAGTTGAGTCCATATGTATAGATTTGCATGAAAGGCAAATGACTCAAGGGGTATTCATGTATATCTAATAGTTTAGACAAGATAGACATATACATGAAATGAAAAACTCATACACATAAAACAAATCCAAAAATAGGAATACAAGTTTAAAATGCATGGATCATCAAAACTAGACTATACTAGCACATCTAATGGGTTCAAATAAGCATTCAAGCTCAAACATATATAGATTTATTTGTGGCCCACTATATGTACAAGTATAAATCCTAGTCTTAATGAAAACTAACATTTAAACTAGTAATCAAAGCATGAAGCATCATAAACAAGACAAAAATCATCATGATAAATAAAAACATGATTATTATGTAAATCCACATGTTATTAAAGCTATGATAAACATGATAGCTAAACAAAGGTGAGAACACTAAAATGATCCATATTAAACATGGGTGTCTCAAAAGGCTATACATGTATGTCAATGGTCTAATAAAAATGACATTTTCATAATAATCTATAAACATTGAAACATGCTATAAAACAAATGATATGAAAGTATGTAAACATAAATAAGGAGTAAAGGATTGTCACCAAAACCGAAGAAGCAACTCTCCTTGTCTCCAAAACATGGTGGTCCTCTCCACAAACTTTCCTTGAAAGTGATGCATCCAATTGATTTCCTTAAGTACGGAACACATCCACTCCAAGGTACCGTTACTCTCACGTCATGTGAGAGCCCACACCTACATCATAAATAAGAGGGGTGGTCTTTGGTACCCATATCTTTTTGGGTCCATGGGGGTTAGTACCTTCTCTAACCCAAACCAATTTATTTGCTAAATTTGAAGTATGTATTCTATCATAACAAAATTTAGCAATGTGGCCCATACGTCCACAATGTGTACATGTGTACACATGAGCATACGTGTGATGGTGTCCGTGAGGAGCATGTGTATGCCGTGTATGGTGTGCATGCATAATAGATGGAACTTGCTTCTTTTGAAACAAGGATTCCAAGCGTGTATGGTTCATAGCACATTGGCTCATAGTGGAGCCCAAACAATCCATTTTCTTCTTAATTAAAGTTATATCATTTTCAATCAAAGAAGAAGTGGAACATGCAATAGGTGAAGTGTGTGATACTACCCTAGCATGGCAAACACGAGAATCAATTTTATTTTGCAAAGAATTATTTTTCTTTAAACAAACATCTAATTCATTAGAAATAGAAATTATTTTGTTTTCAAAGCAACATTCTCTTTTAAAACAAAATCAACTTTTGAAGTTAAAACTTTATTATTCTTCAAAACATCATTACAATCATTTTAGATTTCAAAAATTCATTTTCTTTTAGTGCAAGATCAAGTTGAGATTTCAATGAATCCCTCTCATTAGAAATCTCCTCTTTTTCTTGCAAAACAATGTCAAGTCTAGAAATCAAATTTTTATTTTCATTATTAATGCCTAGACTTTTGTTTTTCAAAATCTTATATTTTTCAATCAATTTTTCACAAAAAATAGATAGTTCTTCATTCAAAGCATGGGCATCAACATAATCATCACATGAAGAACTAGAATCAAAACTATCTAGTTGAGTTTCCGATTGTACCTCAAGGGAGTTATTTCCTTGGATCATATGGCATTGTTGTGGCTCGGATTCTCCACTAGATTCCTCCTCTTGTTGGATTGGCAATTGAAGCTTGGAGGTGGTGGTGGTTGTCAACATATTCCACACTGCAAATGCGGAATCAAAGTTAGAAGCAAGCATAAGATATTCTTTATTAATGTGCTTCTAATGGCCTCAAGGGCTTGTGCATTGGCCCCTATATGCTTGCGGTCACCAAGATAACATTTCTAGGTAGCGGCAAGGAAAACATGCAATCCTGGGGTCTTTAAATAGCTACTCATCATAACCTTCCAAATCTCAAGTCTAGAAATGTCAAACATAGGAGGGCTATCCATGAGGGCAAACTAAATGTGTGCAAACAAACAAATGCAAATGAAGATTAGCAAACAAAGGATCTCACTCCTAGGATGTTAAGCCTAAAGAATCAGGAGCGTAGGCTCTGATACCAATTGAAAAACACCTAGAGGGGGTGAATAGGTGTAAATGATCATCTAGAAACTAAGTGCGCTAATGCGGAAGCTTAAACAAATATTGCAACACACTTAATACAACCAACAAGTGTAGCCGAATTCCCCGTGAAGGGCTCTGGACTAACTCCTCTTGATTCCCCTAAATATGGGTTGAGGTGCTATATGAAGCTCTTGTGGTTAAGTATAAGTGAGGCACACATAAACAACCAAGCATATAAGATGAATAGGCAATATGAATATATGCAAGGAAACACAAGCAATATGAATGATATGAAATGAATGATGCTTTGCACAAATATAAAGAGAGAGAGAGAGTTAGAGAGACAATGGATCAAACGCAAACACAAAGATATGTTTCGAGGTTCGAGCCCCTAGCTCTACATCCCCGCCTTCACCACTGTGAAGGATTTCCAATCCACTATCTCCCACCGAGGGAACCTCCACCGAGGAGGATTTGTTACAACAAAGGGAGTACCGAACTCCTCTCTCAAACACCGCCTCACAACCGAGGGGTAGGCCCTTAGCCAAACAACAACCAACACCTCTACCGAAGAGGGTTTACAAACCAAACTCCACCTCTCACTAGAGGGAGCAAACCACAAGCCTCAACCTCTACAAAGAGGGAGCAAACACAACCTCAACCTCTACCAAAGAGGGAGCAACCCAACAATGAATAAGGGTTTACAACTAGGTGGTATCTTTCAACCACAAACAATCTCTCTTTCTTTTCTCTTTTCCACAAAATAAGATCCTAATAAAATAGGATAGGTGATAGCTCAAGTGTGGAAAAAGAAGTGTTTTGATCAAAGAAATTCTCTTGGGAAAACACAAAAAGATATAGAAGTTTAGATCAAAAACTAATTCCCAAAACCCTAATTTCTTTGAAATAAACAAAACTCTTAAAACAAATAAGATTGATCTTTGGCACAAAACTCTTTTGAAAACTTGTTTAAAACAGTAGAGAAAGTCTGGAAATTTTAGCTCTAAAAATCTTGGCCAAAATCCCAAAGAAATGGGGTTTATATAGGCCCCACAGAAAACTAGCCGTTAGGCTGATCTGGCAGCCTGACAGGCCTAGCGATCGGCCGGCCTGCCGATCGCCAACGGTCAGAAATATGATCGTTAGGGCAATCCGGTTGACCGTCCGGCCGACCGCCCAGATATAGAGAGCAGAGCTCTCTGGTCCGCTCGACCGGTCGGTCGGCCGGCCCACTGTGCTGCCAGACGTGCACATGGCTGTGCACGTCGGTCGACCGCTGGGTCGACCGGCCCTTGGTTCGGTCGACCATGCGGTCGGCCGACCTGGCCTGTCAGCCACTGTCCTGGGTCAGAAACTCATGTAAAAAATATTTCTAAAAATCTTTTAAGTCTTTATAAAAATACCCAAAAATAGTTTTATCATTTTGCATTGATATATAAACTTGTGATAAACATTTTAACTCAAATATCAAGCATATGAAACTATTTTTGTGTTTTAACATTTTTACCAAAAACCAAAACTTGTATTTTATCAAACTTAGATTTTTCAACACATGAATAGGAAAGTCAAAATAAGTTTGTATAAGTCTTGTAAGCATGTATGTATATTGAACACATCTAATATACTTAAAAACAAAGTAAACTTGTTTTGATCAATCTATTCATGAAAACAAATATCGTTAAACTAAAAACCGAAAAATCATAAAACGTGTGTGTTGTGCACTTGAGCATATCAACTATACTAAGCTTTAAAAATGGATCTAAAACACACAAACTAAATCTAGGATACCTAAGTCTTCTTGATGATCTTCATCTTCAAGTCGGCTTGGTTCAAAACATGATCCACCGAGTGCAAAGGTATGATCTTGATGCTCGGGCACTGGAAGCACCATGTGAAAGCTTCCAAACTCCTCTATTTGAAGCAATCACCAACTAATATCTTGTTACAAGATCTGAAACTAAAATCACAAGATTATTAGTAAACATAACTACATGAGTTAATCATCATTAAAACTAGAGAGGAAGGCCTCCGGGCCAACACATTCTTGGTTTAAGTTTTTCAGTGATTTTCAAGCTCTCTTTACTTTCTTTACAACTGAATTTTTCTCACTACACTTCTTGAGCCAAAAATCAAATCCCATTCTATAAGGAGTTGTAAGAGAGAAATTTGTGGTCTTTTTGATCACCTTGTTACTTGTATTTTCTTTGTGTTAAGATCCCTCTTGTGTAGAGGTTGGATTGGTGAGAGTTCGGTACTCCGGTCTTGTGTAGACCTCTTGTAATTTCCTTTGTGGATTTAGTAGAAATCCTTCACGGTGGTGGAGGCGGGGACGTAGAGTGGTGGCTCGAACCTCGTAACAAATTACTTGTGTTTGCGATTGGTTTCCTTATTTTCTTTCATTGCTTTACATTTTATCTTGTGATACCTCTTACTTGCACTTCATTGCTTCCATTTCATTCACTTGCATTTTCGGTCTTTACTCATCTCAACAAGAAAGCAATACGCGCCTCAACTCATAATCTAGAGGAATCAAAGAGGAGAAGTTCTAGAGCCCTTCACGGGAAATTCAGCTTCAATTTCTTGTTTTGAGTGACCGTTTGCATCATACATACATACTTGTTTAAAGATCATTAGATTAGTATTAACACCTATTCACCCCCCCTAGGTTTTTTCAATTGGTATCAGAGCTTTGGTCTCTAGGCTCTTAGCTTAACAACCTTAGAGAGATCCTATATTGCTAATCACTATATTCATTTTTCATCCTCATACACTTAGTAAAAATGGCCGAAGGAATTAAGACCCCACCCAAGTTTGATGGCCTTAACTTTCCCATATGGAAGGTTAAGATGACCGTGTTTTTTTGCAATCCTTAGGGAGCCGAGTTGCAAAGGCGGTGACCAAACCTTTTAGTGCACCCCTTGGTGATGAGGACACTTGGTCCGATATTGCCACGAAAGAGTTTCACGCTAATGCTAGGGCACACTATGTCTTGCTTCAAGCTCTTAATGACGATGATATTTCTAGAGTTATTCATTGCAAATCCGCACATGAGATTTGGACTCACTTACTTGTTACTCATGAAGGAACTTCACAAGTAAAGAGGAAAAAAATCGACCTTCTTCGTTCCCAATATGAAAATTTTTCTATGCAAGAGAATGAAACCATAGATGATATGGTTACTAAGTTTACAAAGATTACTAATGGACTTTCTTCTTTAGGTGACGGCATTGACAACGACCAAAAAGTGAGAAAGATCATCCGTGCACTCCCTCCATCTTGGGAAGTCAAAGCCACAACTTTAAGGAGCTCAATGGCAAGGAAGAAATGGAGCTTATCGGTCTCATTGGGAATCTCAAGACCCATGAGATGGAAAGAAAAGCAAGAGAAGGGATGGCTCCTACTAAGAAAAAGCTATTGCCTTCAAGAGTTCTTCCACTTACTCCGACGAGGATGATGAAGAAGAGGATGATGAAGATCTTTCTCTTCTCTTATAAAGAATGTTCGGAGAATATACAACAAGGCAAAGTTCCAAAATAGAAGGAGATGACAAGGTAAAGAAGAGAAGAAAATCATTTACTTTAATTTCCGGAAGCCAGGTCACAATGTCCGGAAAACAAAGGCAAACCCTCCATCTCCAAGAAGCCATACAAAAAGAAAGCTTTAAGACTACTTGGGATTCGGAGAGTGAATCCGATGAGGAAGTCGACACCCGCCAACATGTGCTTCATGGCAAATGAAAGCACATGCAAGGTACATTCCAAAGCCAACGACGTAAGGAGTTGTGGTATCTTGATAGTGGTTACTCAAGGCACATGACTTGGGATATCAACAACTTCGCAACCCTATCAAGATACCATGAAGGTGACACCGTCACCTTTGAGATGACGTCAAAGGAAAATCATTGGTATTGGTAATGTTAAACTTGGTACACCTCCTTTAATAGAAAATATTGTTTTGGTTGATGGCCTCAAGCATAATCTCTTGAGTGTTAGTCAACTTTGTGATAAAGGCTTTATGTTATTTTTGATGACCTAGCATGTAGTGTTATTGATAGACAATCCAATACATGTATATTTTCTGAATTTCGTGAAAACAATGTATACATGATTGACATGTCTAATATGCTATGCAATGCTACTTGTTTGAAAGCCCTCGATGATGACTCTTGGTTGTGGCATAGGAGATTAGGTCACATTTCTTTTGACTATCTATCTAGATTAAACAACAAGGAAATGGTGAAAGGTATTCCTTACTTGAAATTTGAAAAGGACCGCATTTGCGATGTATGCCAACTTGGAAACAACCAAGTCCTCTTTCAATTCAATCAAGAAATATCATGACATCACGACCTTTGGAGTTGATCCATAGGATTTGTTTGGTCCTACACAAACCAAAAGTCTAAGTGAAAATCGTTTTGCTTTTGTTTAGTTGATGATTTCTCGCGTTTTACTTAGGTTTTCTTTTTTAGAACACAAAATCAAGCCTTTTCATATTTTCAAGCCTTTAAGAAAAGAGTTGAAAGGAAAAAGATTCTTCTATTTTAAGAATAAGAAGTGATAGAGGTGGGAATTCAATAACCAACCCTTATCACTTTTTGTGAAGAACGTGAAATTAAGCATGAACTATCTTGTCTTAGAACTCCACAACAAAATGGAGTCGTTGAGAGGAAAAATCGTACATTATAAGAGATGGCTAGGACAATGATAAATGAGTACGGTTCTCCCTCATTATCTATGGGCGCGGCTGTTAACACATTTTGCTACATATCAAATAGGGTTTTCTTATGCAAAAACACTTCTAAAACATCTTTTGAGATTTATTTTTCAAGAAACAAATTTCATTCTACTTTAAAGTTTTTGGTTATAAATATTTTATTTTGAATACTAAAGTTAATTTAGGTAAATTTGATGCAAAGTCTTATGAAGCAATTTTTGTTGGTTACTCTAACACTAGTAAAGCTTATAGAGTTTCAATAAGTCATCCTGACTATTGAGAATCTATACATGAAAAGTTTGAGGAATCTAATGTTTTGTTGAGAATGTTATAGAAATAGATTCCCTAAATGAAGACATGGAGAAAATTTCTTTGAAGGACTCACCTACTCTTGAAGACATGCCAAAGGGTAATGAAGAAAATGAAGTTCAAGAGGTTAAAGTGGGGACTACTCAACCACTTCCAAAAGATTGGAGATTCAATCCACATCATCCCAATCCTTATTATAGGTGAAGTATCAAAAGGGTAACTACTCGTTCTAAACTTCATGATCTTTGTGGGCACTATGCATTTATTTCTCACTTTGAACCAAAGAACATCCTCGAAGCCGAGGGCGACTCATATGGTTGCTTGCCATGCAAGAGGAGCTCAATCAATTCGAGCGCAACCAAGTTTGGCATCTTGTTCTTAGGCCCCACGATAGACCAACAATTGGTACTAAGTGGACTTTAAGAACAAGTTGGATGAGTCGGGAAATGTTGTTAGGAATAAAGCAAGGTTAGTAGCCTAAGGTTACCTCAAATCGAAGGTATCGATTTTGAGGAAACTTTTGTACCCGTAGCACGCTTGAAGCCATACGGATGACACTTGCATTTGCTTCATATAAAGATTTTAAACTTTTTCAAATGGATGTAAATGTGCTTTCTTAAATGGATTTATTAAAGAGGAGGTGTATGTTGAACACCCCCCGGGTTTGTTGACCCTACACATTCGGATTTTATTTTCAAACTAGACAAAGCTCTTTATGGTTTAAAACAAGCCCCTAGGGCTTGGTATGAAAGACTTTCTTCATTTCTTATTTCTAATAGTTTTTAATAAAGGAAAAATAGATACTACTTTGTTAAACATGTTGAAAATGATATACTTATAGTTCAAATATATGTTGATGATATCATATTTGGTTCTACTAATGAAAATCTTTGCAAAGATTTTGAATCAGCATGAAGGAGGAATTTGAGATGTCTATGATGGGCGAGCTTAACTATTTCCTTGGTCTCCAAATCAAGCAAAGGAAGGATGGGATTTTCCATCAATCAAGCCAAGTACACGAAGGAACTTATCAAGAGATTTGGGCTTGAAGGGGCTAAGATAAGCAAAACTCCCATGGCTACCACCACAAAGCTTGACAAGGATGAACAAGGTACAAATGTAGACATTAAACTTTATCGTAGCATGATTGGTAGTTTGCTGTATTTAACGGCTAGTAGCCGGACATTATGTTTTGTGTATGTCTTTGTGCTCGATTTCAATCGTGTCCTAAAGTGTCCCATTTGATTGCGGTAAAACGCATTATTAGATACCTTAAGTGCACAATTGAAATGGGTTTGTGGTTTCTGAAGACCGGACAATTTTCCATGACGAGTTTTTCGGATGCCGACTATGCGGTTTGTAGAGTGGATGGAAGAGTACAAGCGGAACATGT